>BLKM01000588.1:2325822-2356492 GCA_013340265.1 Coptotermes formosanus | reverse complement strand
ATGGAACACTGCGCTCTTCCGATCTGCGCAGTGTTCCATGGGGGGGGGGGAGCGCGATGGCCCATGCAGCGCAGATATCGCCACTGAACAGACGGCTGCGACAAGTACACTCAGCTCCCAATAAAATAGTTTTACTGCTGTCATATTTTCGAGGATATGATAGTGGGTGTATATGGGGGGACAAATTCTGTCTCCGTAAACTAAATGCCTGAAGTAATAATTTATATTTGTTTATTAAATAAACTTTCTGAAATGTAACATTCGTAATATAAGGCGTTGAGGTCTTCATGATGTGTACGGAGCTCCTGAACAGATTATGTACTGTTGTGGAAATCAAAGGTTCATATTCGCAGTAATTATAAAATAAAAATCGTTTGAATGCCACATCTGTTTCATTCCGACATGTTTTGGTTCTGCAGAACTGTCATTAATCCTTTAAAGACGAAGCGTATCTGTTTTATATAAGGACTCAGCGCGTTCCGCGCTGTAAACACTCTCCACTTCGGTTATAAAAACCAATCTCTTAATGTTTTATAAGGCAAAAGTTGCTGTTTGTTCTGAGATCCGTACAAAACACATAAACGCAATGTGGGCACCACGTAGAATTTTTTAATGTTAAATCTGGTGGTATGTAAAGTTACTGCTAGGCTTTAAGATGTTAAGGAATTTACATGTATACAATTTTTCGTATAAAATTCAAAAGTGTACATGTGTTGTTACAGTAGCAGCTGCTGTTGTCTTCATGTGTTACTGTATAGCTCAGGTGTGTCTTGTGTCTTTTTAAAACCTTTTCAGTTATTGCTTAACTTACCTTCTTACAGTATTTAGCATTTTTTGTGTTGTAATATTCAGGAGAAGAGATTCTGAAGTTTTAGCAGTAATTAGCATAGTAACAGCTAATGTAAGTCTCATTAATTTCACACTAGAAACTTGTGTACACTATGTTCCCTGATGACGATCTTGCACAAACAAAACATACCGGAATAAAATTAGGCGAGAATTGCAATTAAGATAGACAGTGATCATGAACCATATTAACCCTTTAAAAACTACGATAGACCTGAATTATGTTAAAAGACCCAGTCCGTACCGCGCAGTAAACACTCCGTCTCGGTTATAAAACCAGTCAGTTAATGCTGTATAGGGAAATAATCGCTGTTTGTTCTGAGATCCACACAAAACACATAAATACACTGTGTGGACAGAACGTAGAATTTGTGAATGTTAAACCTGGCGGTACATATAGTAACCACTGGGCTTTAAAGGGCTACAGTCCGTACCGCGCAGTAAACAGACTCCGTCTCGGTTATAAAAACCAGTCAGTTAATGCTGTATAGGGAAATAATCGCTGTTTGTTCTGAGATCCACACAAAACACATAAATACACTGTGTGGGCAGAATGTAGAATTTGTGAATGTTAAACCTGGCGGTACATAAAGTAACCACTGATCTTTAAAGGGCTACAGTCCGTACCGCGCAGTAAATACACTCCGTCTCGGTTATAAAAACCAGTCAGTTAATGCTGTATAGGGAAATAATCGCTGTTTGTTCTGAGATCCATACAGAACGCATAAATACACTGTGTGGGCAGAACGTAGAATTGTTGAATGTTAAACCTGGCGGTACATAAACTAACCACTGGGCTTTAGAACGTCAAGTACCTCTACAGAGTAGGCAAATGTGAAGCAACGTCATTGCGAATCTCGAAGTTACCTGCTTTATTTAAAGATCCAGTCCGTACCGCGCAGTAAACACACTCCGTCTCGGTTATAAAAACCAGGCAGTTAATGCTGTATAGGGAAATAATCGCTGTTTGTTCTGAGATCCACACAAAACACATAAATACACTGTGTGGGCAGAACGTAGAATTTGGGAATTTTAAATACTGGTTGTACATGAAGCGACCTCTGGGTTTCAGAGGGTTAAGGCGGTTTATAGGTGTGTCTATAGGAGCTCCCACTGTACTTTGTGGCTACTGTGAATAAAATGTATCGAATAATCAACTAATACACGACCTTCGCGAAGTCCCAGTACTTTATAGTCACTTCGAGTAGAAGTCGGTGTCAGTATTGGAAACCGTGTGTTTAAGTAAAGTAAGAAACCTTTGGTGAAGATTTGTACTTCACTTAAAGCTGGTTGGTTAAATGTGTTATTGTGACGCAAGGCGTTTACGGAAACTTTTTCAGTGTCTGGCTTGTGCATATCAGCTGTAATCAAGGAAATAGACAAAGGAAGGTATAAGTATATGCGTGTTTCATGTTTTGTTGTCATGCTTATCAGCTGTGCACGTTTTACGGTGGTCATCTCCTGTTAGCTCCAAGATAGGGTCGAGAAAATAAGCAACAAAGCAGTGAAATGTTATTACGTATCTACGAACGTGTCGGTCTCAAAACATGATACAGCAGCATTAGCGTGCTGAAGAATAGAGGTGACCTTGTGTAGGCGTACCTGCTGCTTTAACGTTTGAACACTGTGCATTTTGCACATACACACACAGTGTATGTGTTTTGTACCATTCTGAGAACAAACAACGATTATTTCTCTGGACGTGATTAACTCTTTAAAGCCCTGTGGTTACTTTATGTACCGCCAGGTTTAACATTCAACAATTCTACGTTCTGCCCACACAGTGTATTTATGTGTTTTGTGTGGATCTCAGAACAAACAGCGATTATTTCCCTATACAGCATTAAGTGACTGGTTTTTATGACCGAGACGGAGTGTGTTTACTGCGCGGTACGGTCTGTAGCCCTTTAAAGCCCAGTGGTTACTTTATGTACCACCAGGTTTAACATTCAGAAATTCTACGTTCTGTCCACTCAGTGTGTTTATGTGTTTTGTGTGAATCTCAGCATTAACAGCGAATTTTTGCCTACATTACATAAACTGATATGTTTTTATAACCGAGATGGAGAGTGTTTACTGCGCGGTACGGACTGAGTCTTTAAATGAAACTATTTACACTTCATCTTTAAACGGTTAAGCGACTGGCCATTGTAATGAAACGCAGTGTGTTTACTGCGAGGTAGCAACTGAATCTCAAAAATTTCTGCCGAAACGCAGCCATTCCGGCGTTATCAAAATTTTGTCACAGTGCAGCCTTTCAAGTACAGAATTTAACAAAACTCGCAATTCAGCTCAAATGCTCGAAGTTTTTCCCTCTTCTGCACATCCAAAACAGTTCTTCTTCACTTTTGGGCACTCTTTTATATTGCCGCCAGCCTGCCTTTGCCAGAAGGGCAAGTACACTTTGTTAACCCTTTAAAGACGAAGCTTATCTGTTTTATATAAGGACTCAGTGCGTACCGCGCTGTAAACAATCTCCACTTCGGTTATAAAAATCAGTCTGTTAATGTTTTATAAGGCAAAAGTTGCTGTTTGTTCTGAGATCCGTACAAAACACATAAACGCAATGTGGGCATCACGTAGAATTTTTTAGTGTTAAACCTGGTGGTATGTGAAGTTACCGCAAGGTTTTAAAAGGTTAAGATGTGTGGCCCATATCTAAGGCTGATACAGACAATGTGGCCTGCAAACGAAAACAGTTGTACACCCCTGTTCTTAGTAATTTTTATAAGGGCGGTGGAAAAAAGCGTATACTGAAACTCAAACATTATAAGGCTTCATGTGATGAAATGTCTAATGTAATATGTAGAGGAAAACATCGAAGGAATGTTTATCAGCGATGAGGAATTTTTATTCTCAGCCTTATCTCTGGTCGAGCGCAAAGATCTTGTACATGATGCTGAACATGGCGGAGGTCGGGTGGCGGGTCACGTCGGGGGCAGATATCAGCGCACGATAAGACGAGCAAGCCTTGTCCGTAAGAGTGCTGGCGTGTCGTCAGGCCGCAGACGTCGGACGCAAGAAGCGGTATTCGGGCGGACGGCCGGTCGCCGTGCTTGCGCGTTGTCGGGCTCGGATCGGAATGGTACGCGAAACAACAACGAAAATAAATTGGAGAAATGTGGGAGGATGCACGTCGAAAGATGAATGTATTTATTTACTCGTCGAGTCATAACATGAATAATGAATGATATACTCGAATGTGGAAGGAAGCTGTCGCAGCGTGTTTAATAGTTCTGTAACTGCGTTTATGGAGAGGAACTGAGGAAAATAATGAAGCATATCAGGATTGTAAGTGTTCCGGGCGGGATTCAAATCGGGTATTTCCCGAATAAAAGTTAGAAATGATGCTTCTTCAGCCATCTTGTTCGTTGACAAATTGCAAATACGTGGATTAGAAACGAGTGAAATTCTGAACATTGTAAATAACTCGACACTCCATGTGGATGGAACTGAAACGCATTAACAAATAATTAACCTTTTAAAGCCCAGTGGTTACTTTATGTAGCACCAGTTTTAACGTACCAAAATTTGCATTCTTCCCATAGTGTATTTATATATTTTGTATGGATCTCAGAACAAACAGCGAATTTTGCCCTACACAGCCTTCAGTAATTGGTTTTTATAACCGAGATGGCAAGTGTTTACTGCGCGGTGCGTACTGACTATTTAAATGTAATGCATTACGTTTTCATCCTTAAAGGGTTAAGTTATGAATAATGCAAATAGTCGGACACGCCATGAGCGAGGAACTGAAGCGCATTGTACACTAATTAAATATATATATATATATCTTATAGGTAAGGACGAAGGTGGTTCGACAGGGGTGGGGGGAACGACAGAAATTATTTCACAAACGCGTTTAAACCCTTCACGCTGAGAGTCATCCCACGCATTATAACGTGCCGCACTTTTTACTGTCACAGCTCCACAGTACAGAATATGAAGATTGACATAATTCAACGAACGTTTGTGATTGTTTCGGCAGCGCCTGTGATTGTGAGGTGGTTGCACCGGTGTAACGCCGGCTGCTGCTGGTAACAGTAACAGTACTGAAATCTTATTGGTCGTGGAGGTGGTTTATTATTATTATTATTATTATTATTATTATTATTGGTGGTGGTGGTGGTGGTGTGTAAGAAGCCGGCTTATAGTAGTAGTAATAGTAGTAGTAGTAGTAGTAGTAGTAGTATGTAAGGCGCTGGCTGATTCGTAGTAGTAGTAGTAGTAGTAGTAGTAGTAGTAGTAGTATTAGTAGTAGTAGTATCAGTTACTCATCGCTTTCTCATCGTTATTACATCATCATCATCACTTTTTTCGGGGTGTCACGTCGGTTAGTTCATAATTACAGGTTTTACTGAAGTAGTAACCACTTGAACGATCCGTTATTCTTGAGGACCCAGAAACTTGCGAACAGCGTGGCATGTGCTGTGCCTTGTTGCGATTTGATTGGTATTTAAGGTGCCGTTTGTCGTCTCTCGAATTCGCAGGCCCTTGTGCAGTTCTGATCTGGGCGCTTGTTGATAGTACTATTCGTCCTGCTGTCAGCAAGTCCATATGCCACTCCTCACACTGTCAGTGTCATAATACGGGCAGTGCAAATCGTGAAGTTCCTCACTACAAATTATTCTCCCTTCTCCTATCACTTGTTCCTTCTAGGTCGAAATATTCCCCCCCCCCCCAGCCCCCTTTATTGTTACCGTAGCTGCCCAAATGAGTGTGAAGTAACTACGCATGTTCCCGTAAGATGCCCGAAGCAACCCGCTTTACAGTCCCCGCATCAAATTCTCACTTTTTACGTCTCCACGTTGATGGAGCGGCCCGCTTTTTGTAACTGCAAGCAGCCCCATTGCACGGGAAGAGATAAGCTCAAGTTTGGGAAAGCTTTTTATTGTCGCGACAGCCTCGGACAGCCGGCAGCAGCGAATGTTTTAACCCTTTAAAGACGAAACGTATCTGTTTTATATAAGGACCCAGTGCGTACCGCGCTGTAAACACTCTCCACTTGGGTTATAAAAACCAGTCTCTTAATGTTTTATAAGGCAAAAGTTGCTGTTTGTTCTGAGATCCGTACAAAACACATAAACGCAATGTGGGCACCACGTAGAATTTTTTAACCCTTGAAAGACGAAGCGTATCTGTTTTATGTAAGGACTCAGTGCGCACCGCGCTGTAAACACTCTCCACTTCGGTTATAAAAACCAATCTCTTAATGTTTTATAAGGCAAAAGTTGCTGTTTGTTCTGAGATCCGTACAAAACACATAAACGCAATGTAGGCACCACGTAGAATGTTTTAATGTTAAACCTGGTGGTACGTAAAGTTACCGCTAGGCTTTAAAAGGTTAAGATGTAACTCAGACGTTATTTGTGCAGCCCGGTAGAGACGCAGCCTGACGGGACGTGACGCGCCGGAAACAGTGCATAGCGCAGTTTATTAGGTGATTGTCCGTGCTTATGATATTTATATCCTCATGCTGGGGTGAGACCGTGTCTGCTGCTCTGCAGCCGGCGCATCCCCCAGTTGGGGGGCGCTGGTAGGATAAACCCGGAGCACTCTGAGAGAAACCTGTCTCACCAGGCCGTTCCTGCGACAGACTTTGTACGGGACCCTGTGGGACTGAACTTGGGCCGAAAGTAGGCGACCAGCCGCCTGACGCACGGTTGTAGGCGTTGCGGTATCGGACGGTGCGGAGGGGCGGGGGGGTGCTCGCCACCCAGGGCGGCAGAATCCAAGGGACGACAAAATGAACATTTAGGTCAAAAATAAAATTGATATTCTGCGCTCAGTAAATTTTAAATTATTGAGCCAAATAAAAATAAATCCAATAAATTATTGTGAATTTAGTTCATTTTTGTCTTAGGAGTGGGCATTATGGGTACTCACCCTGGGCACCAGTACCTGGCTAGGCCACTGGTAGGAGACACCTTGTATAGTGTACTGAGTTGAGCCACTTCTTCTTTGGCATACGGTCCTTACAGTTTCACAGCGCCTCCTTCAGGATGCTAGCCCGTACGGATCTGTCTTCTGCATTTTTCCTCCATCTCTTGACACCCACCGATTTCAGATCAATCTCAGTACAGTGTAACCGCCTTAATTTTGGTATTCCTGCTTTCCTTGTTCCATCCCGTTTCCTCACAAATACTTTCTTTACAGCCCTCCCTTCAGACATTCTTACCACGTGACCAGCCCATTCTTCTCTTCTTCCTTTCATTATTATTACAGTATTTGGTTTTGCTATACATAACCTGAAATTCATCATTAGTTCGGGTTCTCCAGCAATTTTGATCTCTTATGGGGCCGTATATATTTCCTACTGTTTTCCGCTTCCGTGTTTTAAGGGCTGATTTCATAAGCAGGGTCTCTACGCGGTGTTAACTTAGATTAGGGCGCGCTAACCTTCTGTGGGTAATGATCAATTAGAAGAAGCCGTAATTTGCTTGACGTGTCGAGTTTCGACTCCTGGCAAGGGAAGATTTGCCACTGTTTTCTGCAACCTCTGCTGCAGTTACGGTGGCCCGCCCAGCCTCCTCTGCAGCGGGTATGGGTGGCTTCTTCATTGGGAATAAAGTGGCCGGAGTGTGAAGCTGACCATACGACACCATCTAGTGCTGAGAAGAATCCATTTAACTGTACCTGCACTCCCCCATATACCTTCATGCTGTGGTCATGAATGAAACTCATAAACAAGTTTGTCTTTTTACCTTACGCGACCGCACAGTTAACCGGAGGATCCAGCGTGAAATTTGTATCAGCGGTCGTAAAAACACCTTCCATGTAGAAAACGTATTCGAACTTTATAGTAGTGGGGAATTTTTTCCCCTTAGAGGGACGAAGCTTTATTATAACTAGGTTGAACCTTTTAAAGCCTAGCGGTAACTTTACGTACCACCAGGTTTAACATAAAAAATTCTACGTGGTGCCCACATTGCGTTTATGTGTTTTGTACGGATCTCAGAACAAACAGCAACTTTTGCATTATAAAACATTAAGAGACTGGTTTTTATAACCGAAGTGGAGAGTGTTTACAGCGCGGTACGCACTGAGTCCTTATATAAAACAGATACGCTTCGTCTTTAAAGGGTTAATTTTGTATATTCCTTGTTATCATTGTTTTTCGAGACAGGGTGTTCATTCTTGCAATGCTGAAGACGTTAGGTACAGAAGGGCCGAAAATAGAGTAGACGTATTGTACACGGAAAGTATTCATGCATTATGGTAAGGAATTACAGTATTTAGAGGAACGACGTCGTAGAAAGTCTTCCGGTGTGTGACAACGTGTCGTCGGGTGGGTTTGAGATGAACGTGCTGTCTGAGTTGTCAGGGAATGTCTTGCGGGTTGTGATACTGTATAATTTCGGAGAAAATTGTCACCATCTTCAGTATAGAAGCAGTCGAACTCGGTTATGACGTCATGAAAGGGACTGATTATTTTGTGTCGTTATAAACGAGTGTTGTTATAACTGACGAATATAATATTATGGTTAACAGTGAGGAACTAATTGGCACCACAGAATATCTGACGCTGTATGCGAGGTGTCGTACAAACCGATTTCGCATAGCCGGGGGTCGACTGTATTTTGTCCTGAAGACAGGGACAGGTGTCTGTACTTCCGACACTTGCCAGACTACGCAATGTCGTAACCAGGATTGCCACCCTCTAAATTTAACCCCCCTGTGAAATCCGGAAATTTCGAAGTCGCTTAGTCGAGATGTTAGAATCGTATTTATGTACACCCTGTTGGCCCCGCTTCCACATGTGTGTGTTATATAACGTAGTTACGGGAAATGAGACCGCTGTCTGAAGTTCATCGTCTGAGAGAATTTGCTTCGAACCTTGGACGTCCATAATCCTGTGACACTCCGCGGAAGCATTGACGGCCTGGGTTGTTATTGGGGGGGGGGGGGGTGAAGCAACCTGTTGAGCCGCTACACTGGACTGGAGGGGTGAGATTTATACAGGGGGAAGGGGAGGGAGTTGACAGCAATTATTGGGCACTAATCGATTTGCCTCGCTCCACACACCGCTGTGTGGCTGGCAGTTGAATGGAATCGTTACGTTTAATTAATGAACTGCGTCTCTGTACACTCGACTGCAACCTGCCAGCACGTGAGCGTGTCTGTGCTAGTGGTTCTTAAACTGTGGGTCGCCACATGTCCAGTAAACTTTGAACCTGACTTGACGTTTTGTTTAGCGACGAGAAATGAGTCCGTCGCGTGAGGGGGTTAACTTAGCATTCAAGCTAAACGGAACGTACGGCGTCGCGGTTGTTGTCAGTCGCACATTCGGGGGGTACAGACCCCGGGGGTGGAATTAAATTGTTACGCAAGTTTGTTTATAGATATCGTTTCATGTCAGATCTGGAACCCTGCTTTTATTTAAAAGCGCAAGTCATCCATCGCGTGTTAAAAGGAATTTAAAATGTTACCTAAGTTTATTTAAGATACCTTGCTTATGGTTGCTTTTTCTAAAAAGCTTACAGCTTGTTATCTGTCTTCCATTATCACCGTTTCAGTGTTTCAGTAAAGATTCGTTTCTCAAATAACACTGTGAAAAAGAATTCGGAAACAAGTGAAATTGGGATTAGTGATATACATCGATTATCGATAATAATATCGTCACTGTCTCATCTTTAGCCTTGACAGGTTTTATTATGGTTGATAAGGTAGTGAAGGTAGGCGAGGCTCTAAATGAATTTATTATTATTATTATTATTATTATTATTATTATTATGTCGTATTAGGGACGGGGGTGCATGCAGGGTTTTGGTGAGGACATCTAAGGGAAAGAGAACGCTTAGAAGATTCAGGCGTAGATGGGATAACAATATTAAAATGCATATTTAAAAAACAGGATGGGAGGACGTGGTTTGGATTAATCTGGCTCAGTATAGGGCCAAGTGGTAGGGTCTTGGGAACAAGGTAATGAACCGTCGCGTTTTATAAAATATCGACAAGCTGAAGGACAGTAGATGGAAGAGAGTGGTCAGCCATGTTCGTATTTCATATTTATCTGTTTAGACAGGCTGTACAGAAGACTGCGTCCGCTAACCCAGTTTTTGCAGTACACAGCCTTTATACCAAGTTTTATACTCAGTAGTCTGTTAGTTAACCTTTAGAGCCTAGCGGTTAACTTTACATACGACCAGGTTTAACATTAAAAAATTCTACGTGGTGCCCACATTGCGTTTATGTGTTTTGTACGGATCTCAGAACAAACAGCAACTTTTGCCTTATAAAACATTAAGAGATTGGTTTTTATAACCGAAGTGGAGAGTGTTTGCAGCGCGGTACGCACTGAGTCCTTATATAAAACAGATACGCTTCGTCTTTAAAGGGCTAACTTCCAATCCCTCGATCCAGCAGCCATATTTACCGACACTAAACCATCTGTCCAAGTCTTGTAGTCCGGGTATCTTCAGTGTCAGATTTTTAACGTAAATATTGGCTTCGTTATCCTTAAACTTCAATCATTTTACTTGTTTCCGTATGTTCTGTTTATTGATATTGTTAATACAATTCCAAGTTTTTTCCGTTTTTTTAATTTTTCTTCTTAATCAATCTAAAGTTCAGTAAACTCATTCATCACATAAACCTGTCTTTCTCGATGTAGTGTGTGTTCACCTCAACTACTCGCTTAGCCGTAACTAACAGTTTACATTTTACACTTCTCTGTTAATAAGACTGCAAACATAAAGGAAACACTTCTTAGTTACTGATCAGCTTCACGCTCCGACCGCTGTACTGACTGGTGCGCAGACGCTGGCTGGGTGCCAGTCAGTCTACGCGGTGGCAAGAATTCCTTCACTCTGCACGGAATCGAACCGCAGTCATGCAATTCGTAGGTGGGAACTGTATTGACTGAGCTAATCCCGTGTTGCTAAGGGCCGTATATTATCGTTACTGCCATAAACATGGTGTTTAAACAAAATGCATCCTGTTTTACTGTTGTAACACTGTGTCCGATTAGCCTGTCCTGTGAGACGGCTTTCCCAGGCTTGTCTCAGCAGCTTTCTCTGATCCATTCTTTGCGTGTGAGTGTCCCATTGTATTCCACAGCTTTTAATTGTGCAGTTTAGATTAATATTTGTTTATCAGTTAACGAACGGCCTGCCGTAAGTCTTTCGTTCTTTCAGCGGTGTATTGTCATGCAAAGCAGCCTGCTGTGTTTCCTTTTATAATATTTTGTTTTTATGTTGGTAGAGAGCCATGTTTTAACCGTCTGCGTTATGTCACCGTCCAGTCTTGTAGGTGGCTACATTGTTAGACGTGGAGGTAGCTTGTTCCTAGCAGACTGCACGGTGGCATAACCTGGACCTTGGCCATTGTGGTACCCTCATGTCTCATGCAGCACCACTGTAATGTATAGGCCCAGCAACTTCTTGTGTGAACGAAGTTCTTTGCCAGGGCATGTAACTGCAAGGGGAGAAACGAGAAATGCTTATCAAATGACTGAGATGAACGTGTGAGGGTTACATTAATACACATTTTTTTTTTGGTAGCAGATTGTAAGGATGTGTTGAAATACAGTGGAACCCGGTTATAACGACATCGATTTATATGACACTTCGTCTATAGCGTCAGATATTCTGTGGTACCAATTAACCTTTTAACGCTTAGCGGTCGCTTTACTTGCCATCAGATTTAACATTCAGGAATTCTACATCGTGCTCACCTTGCGTTTATGTGTTGTGTATACATCTTACAACACAGAGCGTCTTTTGCCTTATTCAGCATTAACGGACTGGTTTTTATAACCGAAGTGGAGAGTGTTTACAGCGCGGTACGCACTGAGTCCTTATATAAAACAGATACGCTTCTTCTTTAAAGGGTTAATATGAAAAAATTCTACGTGGTGCCCACATTGCGTTTATGTGTTTTGTACGGATCTCAGAACAAACAGCAACTTTTGCCTTATTCAGCATTAACGGACTGGTTTTTATAACCGAGGTGGAGAGTGTTTACAGTGCGGTACGGACTGAATCTTTATATAAAACAGACACGTTTCGTCTTTAAAGGGTTAATTCGTCACTGTCAACCATAACATTATACTCCTCGGTTATAACGATACTCGTTCATAACGACACAAAATATACAGTCCCTCTCATGACGTTATATCCGAGTTCGACTGTAGATTCATCTGATGCAAAATATGGCTTAGCTCTGGGCGTTAGTATTAGCGGCAGTGTTTATAGCGAGTCGGGTAATTATATATTTGGCCATCCCGTTTGTTGGGGTTAGATTCCCGGCAGGAAAAGTAATGTTTTCGGATTATCACACCGTCTAGAAGAGGGGTGCACAAATTCCGGGCGCCAGGTCGCCTGGGCGACTGAATTTGGTCCGGTGGCATCTAATATTTTTGGGTTCTTACAGTGGAACGTGCCTCACGTCACCGTTTTGTCATCAAGAATTTTGAGGTGGCTCCTAGAGTTTTGGTAAATTTGTGGTCTCTTGGTCTGCGACGCATGTGGAAGTCTCGCAAGTACCCCCCCCCCCCTCATCGTTACTGGAGCATGTTCTGTCAGGGACCGCAGGGTGCAGCGACTCACTCACCTCCATCATGGACTGAGGTAACCCTTTAAAGACGAAGCGTATCTGTTTTATATAAGGACTCGGTGCGTACCGCGCTGTAAACACTCTCCACTTCGGTTATAAAAACCAGTCTCTTAATGTTCTATAAGGCAAAAGTTGCTGTTTGTTCTGAGATCCGTACAAAATACATAAACGCAATGTGGGCACCACGTAGAATTTTTTCATATTAACCCTTTAAAGACGAAGCGTATCTGTTTTATATAAGGACTCAGTGCGTACCGCGCTGTAAACACTCTCCACTTCGGTTATAAAAACCAGTCTCTTAATGTTTTATAAGGCAAAAGTTGCTGTTTGTTCTGAGATCCGTACAAAACACATAAACGCAATGTGGGCACCACGTAGAATTTTTTAATGTTAAACCTGGCGGTACGTAAAGTTACCGCTAGGCTTTATAAGGTTAATGGCGTGTTAGGCAGCTGTACAACTGTGTACTTTGTGTGCACTGTAGCTCATCATTTTCGGAGTCTTTATTGGACAGCAGTTACTGGATGGTGTAAGTTACTGCATGCATCCGTGGCAGCCCATCACTTAGGCCTGTTTAACATGGACGCTAAGAAAGAATGACATGCAAAGGCTGGAAGCTGAGTAGATGAAATTTCTCCCAGTACTTGTGGGTGTCTGACGAACATCATGATGCAATTGGGGAGCAGCTGGGAGAAACCGGCGCTGTGAAGGTTACTGAGAGACGCAGATGGCAGTGGAGAAATTACTTGGAGAGGATGGAGAATACACGGCTTCCCAAAGGGAGTTTCGTTATTCGCGGAGAGACAGAAGACAGATTGAAAGACCAGAGAACAGATGGTCCGAACAGTTCTGAGTCGTAGAGTGGGTTGAAGTGGTAGAGTTAAAGGAAGAAGGTGGTTGTTTTGTTTTTAGATAGTGCGTTGGCTATAAGGTAAAACGGGGGACGATAGAAAAATTTTGTGTCCCAGAGTGTAATCTGATTCCTTCTCTTTGCGCTGGTCGGTAACCTTTTAAAGCGTAGCGGTAACTTTACGTACCACCAGGTTTAACATTAAAAAATTCTACGTGGTGCCCACATTGCGTTTATGTGTTTTGTACGGATCTCAGAACAAACAGCAACTTTCGCCTTATAAAACATTAAGAGATTGGTTTTTATAACCGAAGTGGAGAGTGTTTACAGCGCGGTACGCACTGAGTCCTTACATAAAACAGATTCGCTTCGTCTGTAAAGGGTTCTCTCTCTCGGCACGCGCTGTCTGTCGATGCGTCCACATTCGACGACCTACAGTCCCACCTCCTGCACTTTTGCCACGCCCCCAATGTCTAAACAGAACCTGCTGTCCATTTATTCATTTTATTAGCAAGGCTGCCCTGACAGGGGTTCCGTGGTTTTTCTCAGTCCCTGCAGTCAAATGCTGGGATATTGTTAATATAGGCCACGACCGCTTCCTGCCAGGTATTTTCCAGTTTGCTGTTGAGTGGCTATTAGTCACCGTGTGGCCCAGTGATTTGAAAATGTCGTTAAATTAAGTACAAATAAATGAATAAATAAACAAATTATAGGACTTCGCTCAGACAAGACAAGACTATTGTCTTCCGGGATGTGACGCTGTATACTTTGGTAGAGTCGTACCAACGTTTCAGATGTACCGCCAAAGTTGGTCTCGATATACCAAACCGCACGGTGTCACAGCATACAAGACAGTGATCAGTAGTCACCGCACTCAGACCTCAAGTCAGCGTTTATAGTCACGTGCAGTTCGAGCCGCTGTCTGAACAAAGAGCCTGTCGCTGCCCACGCGACGCGCAGCAAACTGTGACGCCAGAAGATGCAGCTACTCGGTGGGTGACGTGACCCCGCCGCCCGTCGTATATCGACAGGGCCAGTGTGATCTGGTGGTGCAATAAACCATTTGTTGAGTGATGAAGTACCCCGAGTGTTGGCATTGTTTCTCTTTGAGTGTCATTGTTGGCAGCACTGTAGCAGGGATATTGATGTGGCACAGGGTGGGACCCGTCTACATGTACAACTACTGCGTCACTCATAGGGTGATAGGATCTTCATAAGCCAGCAGCAGCAGCAAGCTCTTGTGTGATAACATCTTAGTTACAGCTCAACCTACGTAACTCGAGCTTGATAACATCTTGCATATAGCTTGAGGTACATATCTTGAGCCTGGCAGCAGCAGACTATAGCTCGACCCACATAGTGGTGCCCATCACCGAGAAAATCTGTGTAGGGGTAACTGCGTCAGATATACGGCGATGGCAGATTCCAGGATGATTCTTTAGAATACTCGAAACCGTTTCATCATGTATTCTTTTCAGTTTGTCACTGATCGCTCCATGATTTGCCGCCTTATACCCCGAGGTACTGAACACATTGCTCAATGAACCGTAACACACGGCTATGTGACTTGTCGGCGTGTTTGGTCGGTAGGTGTCAGCCTGTCGGAGGTACCTGCTGTTTCCACCCACAAAACTGTGGTAGATGAGAACTAGCTTCTTCCGAAACGTTGGTACCTGTTCGCCTAAGTACAAAGTATTGCAGCCCAGAGGGCCGTAATTATAGCACTGACCGCGGCGATAACCTTATTTCTTATCCTCACTTACTGCAGCACAAGACCAGAGCCTTTCTTTTCGCCCCACCTCCCCTCAACGTGTTGGTAGTGGATTACAAATATGGCCAGAAGGGTACAGCAGACGCTGTCCAGTCTGTGTTTATGTGTACTAGTTCTGAGTTGGTAGCATAAAATGGCAGAGTTTGTAGCATTTACGGAACAGAAGATGGCAGAAGTAAACGACACATGAAAAGGGCCGTGCCATGGCTCAGGCGGTTAGCCGCCGGCCTCCCACCGCGGCGGAGGCCCGGGTTCGATCCCGGGTCAGTCCATGTGGGATTTGTGGTGGACAAAATTGGCACTGGGTTTTCCCCTGTCAGTTTCATTCCACCGGTGCTCCATTACTAGGAAAGGGACAAAAAATAATCATCATCTTCATCATAGGGTTGCACAGTAAGCCTCATGGCTGCAGTGCGTCCGTAGCGTCTGCTGCGGGGCCCTTCACTACTAAATGAAAAACAGGTAAGTGTCAGTGAGTCGTGTATATTCGATATTCAAGTGAATTGCAAGCTGATTTATTGAGCTTGGGAACTTTTTGACGATACGTGGTCTTGTTATTTAGGCAATAAACTATGCATGTACGCTTAATTGTCAAGAACTGTGTTTAATGTCGTTCAACATCGCGTTCACGTCACAGCAGCGGGGCGCAAAGGGTGCGTTATTGACACGGAAAACATCGAAATCGTGTTCCAGAGAGACGAAATGTTTCAGACACTCCCCCGACTTGGGTGTCAGTTACCTTCCGGAAATTCCAGCGCATGTCGAATTTTGCGCAAGTCGGAGTTGAGTACATACATGGTCAAGTATGTACGAGTGAATATGTACAAGGCAGTCCACTTGAAATACAGACTGCAACATAGTGGAACCTTATAGGCTGCAGCATGACCGTTCCGCCTCCTTTGTTATCGCCCAACAATAGTCTTCCGCCATCTCATTGCGCTTTAATTCACGGAATAAAAATATTCCGCCCGCGTAGCGAAATTTTGATTATATTGAGTAGTTTTAAGTCTCTTGTTTACGGATGTGTAAGTTTTAAATTGCGTAAATTGTAACTGCGTAAGTCCTTGCGTGCCTGTATTAAGAACAACTTATAGTTTTAAATAGGCGTTTTGTCGACACTTTTCTGTTTGCAATAGGCAATACAATCCCGTAAAACGTAACTGTTGGACAAGTGTTTGTTTCTTGATTCATGTATTTGATTGTTCTTAGTAAATCAACAGTTTGTTCAGTGCAGGGTTGAAAGTTTACGTAGACGTTTCTGAGATCACCCCACGATAGTCTTGTTGACCCATACATGGGCGAGCAGGAGTTGTGAGAAGGACAGAAAATACTGGCTCTGCTGGAGTTGATAGCATCTAATGAATATCCCGAGCTAGTTAAAATGATAGGATCTCCAAATATCCTGGCCGATGCCCTTCCACAGATAAGAGGCGAGCGCTAGCTAGCCGGGCAGGGAGATTGTTGCCTTAGCAACCCGTATCAGCGCCATCTCTTATCGTACCCCCTATCAGTTTCGTTAATGGCGTTGTGTGTCAGGAAGTTCCTCCAATGAAATCTGCAACACTGTTTTGTGTTGTGGGGGCTTTATCTGTCGGTGGTGCGGGCTGTGCTATCAGTTGGCGCATTGTGCTGCCATCTGTGCGGGCGGTGGGCGCCCACACGGCGGTGAGCGATTGGCTTATTTCTTGCTCTCACTTTTTGTACATTGACAACTGCGTTATATTTTATGGTTTTCGTAACCGTATCCGCAAAGTAGAGGGAAATACAGGTAAGCAATATAACTTGCAGGGAAATACAAACCAGGCGTTGAGAGCTGTGATGTTTTCACAGCAGTTTGATTGAGGATTCCGGTATTCCGGGACCGTTTGAGGTTAAGACAACACTTGCCTTCAAAACATGACTAAACGCTCACCGAAACACGCAGCATCACATCAGTGAGGAACTAAAACCACAGTAACCGGACATTTTTTGGTCCACTACCATGAATAGAATTTTAAAAATTCAGTTTACGACGTTTGTATCTTTCTACCATTAACCGTTTAAAGCCTAGCGGTAACTTTACGTACCACCAGGTTTAACATTAAAAAATTCTACGTGGTGCCCACATTGCGTTTATGTGTTTTGTACGGATCTCAGAACAAACAGCAACTTTTGCCTTATAAAACATTAAGAGACTGGTTTTTATAACCGAAGTGGAGAGTGTTTACAGCGCGGTACACACTGAGTCCATATATAAAACAGACACGCTTCGTCTTTAAAGGGTTAAAGACGATACTTTTAGGATCTTTTAATCCGTTTTTTAACTTCTCTCTCCGTTGTTTTTCGTCATGCGGCAGATGTTCAACCATTTCATGAGCAGCTACGTGGGTGAGTCTTCAAGCACCCGGAACGTATTGTTCTAAAACAATACCATATTATTTAAGCTTGTAAGATCGCGTCATTTTCTCACACAATCAACCGTATTTTCAACGCATCTGCTCCAATGGGCTACAGGTTTCTATATGAAGTATGAGCAGTGCAGCCATCACAACAAAATTAAAAATATGTCGGGATACTTAACTGGTGCCGCAGAGCCACGTGGTACTGGATGTTTAACGTGTTGCCTGTAGTGTCGAGTGACCCTTGCGTCACTGTATAAGTGACTCGTCATGTAAGAGGTCCGCCATTTCCCTGTGGGTTGGTACACGACTGCTCGATATTTGAACAATCAGAAAATGGGAGACAAGGATGTCCGGTGAGCTGCCTTTTTAATACTGTTGCCAAGTCAAGGATGTCCGGTGAGCTGCCTTTTTAATACTGTTGCTAAGACAAGGATGTCCAGTGAGCTGCCTTTTTAATACTGTTGCTAAGACAAGGATGTCTGGTGAGCTGCCTTTTTAATACTGTTGCTAAGACAAGGATGTCTGGTGAGCTGCCTTTTTAATACTGTTGCTAAGACAAGGATGTCTGGTGAGCTGCCTTTTTAATACTGTTGCCAAGTCAAGGATGCCTGTTGAGCTGGCTTTTTAATACTGTTGCCAAGTCAAGGATGCCTGTTGAGCTGCCTTTGTAATACTGTTGCTAAGACAAGGATGCCCGGTGTGCTATATTTTTAATACTGCTGCTATTTCGTAGCGGTCACGACAGATGTCAGTTACCGTCACAACCTTCCCTGATCAGTCGTTAGTAATCATAGCAGCCCGAAATCTGACTTCACTGTCTTTATGGAGACGTCACGTTCTGATGAAGATGCACAAAGTAGGGGGTGAAGGTCGTCAGTCACAACTATGTCTTGTGTTATGTAACTTGAGTGTGCAACATGTTTCGGCTTAAGTACAAAACGCTATCATCTGGCACTAGGTGGAGGGGAGTGGTCAGCTTCACGTCCCAGCCGCCTTAAACTTGGGGAAATAGCCTCCTTTAACCCTTTGCTGGGAGACTGGGTGTGTACCGTAGCTGTGTGGACGCCGTGGTGAGTAGGGAAAAATGCTTGTGCCTGGAGTCGAGTCCCGGTTTTTATGTCGTCCAACCCTTGATCTGGTTCCTATGCCAGCCGAGCTATACAGGGTCCTGAGGCAGCAGTAGGCCGTTGAAACAGACTGTAGTATTGTTTGCAAACTACGATGCGCGTCCTGTGTTCCCCTTACAGTAGCGCACCGTTATGTGGAAAAGTACTCTCCTAATGGCGGAATAAGAATGCGCGAACTGACAGCCATACAGCGCGGTCATGACTTACGTGGTATTATTTTGCGCGATTTTGAAATAACTCGCCATTTTAATAACATTTTATTATACGCGTAAAATTAAAATAAAGCTCTGTGTTGACGCATGGTGAAATAAAGGCGTGGAAAATTTATATTGGATAGTTGGTGTGAAACTAGATCAGAACTCACTGGGAAGGCTTGTAGTGTGGGGACGGCGAAGTGTGGAGGTCAGTTGGACCGATCGTGTGAGAGATGAAGAAGTATAACATAGAGGGAAGGAAGAGAGGAACATCCTGTACACGATGAAAACCCTTGAGACACCCTCGATTGGTTACATCTTGCGTAGGAACTGCCTTCTAAAACACGTTATTGAAGGAAGTACGGAGGGAAGGACAGAAGTGATGGGAAGACGGGAAGAAGATGTAAGCAGCTACT
Source organism: Coptotermes formosanus (assembly GCA_013340265.1). Lineage (NCBI taxonomy): Eukaryota > Metazoa > Arthropoda > Insecta > Blattodea > Rhinotermitidae > Coptotermes > Coptotermes formosanus. The sequence continues at coordinate 2,337,351 of BLKM01000588.1, read as the reverse complement.
GGATGACCTTACGGAAAGGAGAAGATACGGGAAATTGAATCGCTGTCTGTGGAGAACTCGCTTTAGAAGAGTCTATGAACCTGTCGTAAGAGAGACAACAGAATGAATGAATGAATGAAAGAATGAATCAATAAATGAATTGGTCTGAATCTGCACCAACTGGAATGCAACACACGCGCTATACACTAGCGCAGTGTAATTGCTTAGCGCCTAGCGTTCATAGTTACGCCTCCTGCTTAGCAGGACTGTCGGAGAAGTTGCCGCTGTGTCACGGCGAACGGTCGGACCAGGGGCCTGCTATTTGCCTTGTGTATGTAGCGCAACGCCGAGAGTTTGTAGCTACTTCAGACCGTAATTTTGGTTACGTTAAGGAGGTTTAAAATTATATGTTGCTTCTAATACAAACGCGAACAGAAATCTTCCCGAGTAGTATATTCTTGTGATGCTCATAATGTCACCATCTGAATGTTCTGCGTACTGAAAACAGAACACATTTCCCTCTGTCATCCTACCTCTCAGTCAAGCTGTTCTTAGCGTATAAAGAAATTTTCAAAGTTTTACGAATTTTGTAAATTATAGAGAGGGTATTGTCGTTAGATGTTCGGCCATCATGTGGACCAGCACCTCCAGAAATTTTAATTTATCTCAGCGTACTGTATCTCTGCAGATAGTAAATTTAAAAACTCTTCCAATTCCATTGTTTTGTAATCAGCTAGTAGCGGATCGCATAGATGAAGCCACCAGCTTAAAGACTAAGGACGTGGTAATGAAATGGCTGGTCAGGGCCATCGCACGGTGACAGATGAGTATGGGGCAGTGGTGGACTGATTGTTAACGAGTAGAATTTGAAGAAACTCCAAGTAAAACGTGCTCCAGTGCCACTTAGCGTTTATGAATTTTGTATGTCACCCGGGTTTGAAGCCGAGGTTCCACGATGAGAAGCCGGTATCTTCCGCCTGAACTAATAATGGCGTCTGTAGAAAGGCAACGGAAGGAAATCAGGTGTAAAGCTGCGTGAACGAAATTCGAAGATTCTTATGAATTGTAGGTTTGGTTATTAAAAGTAATATTATTTACCATACTTATAATCATTACACAGAAACTTCGCTGTTTTATGCGTGGAAATGCAATATTATGAACACGTAACACCTGCCACCACTTGCTCACTTGTCTGTTGCGTGTGAAGTGTCTTGCAAGTGTCGCCAATAAACCACGCATCACCTGGCAGAAGACGACTAATGTCTTGCTGGGAATCAATTTGGTGACGTCTTTATCATGAATGTAGCAGGCACGCAGGCAGGCATCGTGGGGGGTGGGGGGGGTTGGCGGACGAATTATGATCCAACCCTTTTCGTGTCCCTCTATTGTCTGCAGCAGCAGGTAGAATGTTCTGAGAAACTGCACCCGCCGCTAATATAGTTCCTGTCATTGGAGAAAGTTTTTGAGACGTGTTTGAATGAAAGGGGAGGGGGAGAGACTGTCACGTGGCTATCTTCAGCAATCACATCACGTCATTTCTTTTACTTCCTCTTCTTCATCTTTTTTTTTTATTTAAAAATTTGTAGTCGCTGCAAAATATTCGGGGAGAGCCACATATGAGTGACATATCTTTGTCAGCGAGCTCTCACAGAGAGAGTATTTCCATGTTATCAGTATTGAGTCTGTGCTAGTTGGGCCCCGCGCTGTAGAATGGAGGTGGGGGTATCAGGGTTTGGCAGGCGGCGGGAAGCGTCACAGGGCAGCCGTGTGGAAAAATGATACCAGCAGTGAAGCAGGGGATGATGAGAAAGAGAGGGTAGACATTTGACACTACTACTGCAGATTAAACAAGTCCGCAGCAAGACGCGAGAGAGATGATGGCCGACGGGACCAGACAAGACACACACACACACACACACACACACACACACACACACACACACACACACACACACACACACACAGAAGGTACTGATCGATCTCCTTCATTTTCATAGTACTGCTACTCGACTTAACAATGACAATGCACACTCCAGATACGAACAAGAAGAAATTGTGTTTCAAAATTCCTCTCTTCCATATTTCCCACCCTCCCCCCCCACTTTGTTCTTCGTTTTCGGATGACAGATAAGGCGTGGGAGAGTGAAAACTAGTGCGGACTGCAAACGATGCGGTTTGTATTCGCTATTGTTCGACGGTAGAGAGCAGCGTGTGTCGGGGCGGGGTTCGAACGACGGGCTGCTATGTCCCCTACATTAATTAGCTTTTGAAGTGTTCTCAGCCCTTCATTCCATTAAGTTTCCTCTTTATACCATCACATTCCACGCCATTTGTCTCAAGTACATTCTTATTCTTTCTGTGAATCTCTTTTCTCCATTCTTTACGTCTTGTGAGTGGTGCATCAGCTTATCAGAAGTGAGAAATCGAGAAAGAATTAAGAGATATGTGGGGGGGGGGATGCCTCCCAGACACTCATTTTTAAAAGAAGTGGGCGCTCTTTCTTTCTTGCCATTGCGTTATCTCCCCTTAGACAACCCGCTACCTCATACTGACATGCTCCATGAGACTGTTACTTGGCCTCAAGCGACAGACGAAGCCTGCATCCCAACCATTTCTTGAGCGGCCGTGGTTTGAATCCCCTCCACGAGAGTCACAGCCACAACTTCGTTATGTAGACTGGCGGACGTGCCTCGAGAGGGCACTGATTTCTGTATCAGATGGACCGCTAACACTCATTTACTTTGTATTCGTAACACCTGTTAAAGCACACATTCGTGTATGGATAACAACCACATTCATTTGTCCCTTCCTACAGGTTTTGACAAAGCTTGGTTACCAGAAGGGAGTTTGTACAGTTGAGAGGTAATTACCAACGGTTTCGTTTTGTTTAGTAGTAGTCCTCACCTCTTCTACCTACTCACAGCAGGTGTCGAGGTTGTTTTTATTTTTGCTTGATCACACTCAGACACACACTGCAGTCGGTAGGGCTCCTCTGGACGAGGGATCGGCCCGCCGCAGAGACCTCTACCTGACAACACAAACACTATACAAGAGACAAACATTCATGCCCCCGATGGGATTCGAACCAACGATCCCAGGAAGCGCTCTGCCACAGACCCACGCCTTAGACCACGCCGCTACTGGGATCGACATTACCGACGGTTTACGGTACATTTCGTGCCATTTGACTGTTGTACGTTGACGTAATCCAGCTGTTAACCTACATGGGGTTTTTTAAACATTTTCGCCATCATTTAAAGTATATGTTGAGGGTTCTCATGGATGATAAATTCCAGTATTGGAGTGTTGTATACGGAAATTAATTTAAAATACCGCATAAACCCGAATATAAGGCTAGTTTTCTCATAAATAGCCGCACAGAAAAGCAGGGGTCGCCGTATAAGCGAGTCCTTACGGAATTTCACAGTAACACGTCAGGGGCATGCAATTTCCTAGTAAATTCCGACTAATAGTGTGTGCCATAGAGCTGTTCGTTGTCACTCAGCAGTCTAGTGGAAGCTTTAGTGTCAGTTTCGGTGTAGTACACTGCCTAATTGACAGTCTGAAATTTTTCAAAATTTTCTCAGATTTTTTCTCTTAAGTGTCGCACTGGGATAGAGGGAAGTGCTGTGTAGTCGGAGCAATATTGTATTCTGGCTTATACGGGACATTTGAATTTGGCTTTTCTGTGATGAAATTTATAATTCTAAGAAGACTATCAATAAACTACTTCCAATAGACGTCCTGAACCTAGTGATAACATTTCCTGAATTTAGTGGTAACATATCTTGAACTTAATTATAACATTTCCTGAATTTAGTGGTAACATATCTTGAACTTAATGATAACATTTCCTGAACTTAGTGGTAACATATCTTGAACTTATGATAACATTTCCTGAACTTAGTAATAATACGCAGTATATCCTGAACTTGGTTCGAACATTTCCTGAACTTAGTGCTAACATATTCTGAACCTAGTGCTAACGTTTCCTGAACTTAGTGCTAACGTATCCTGAACTAAGTGCTAACGTATCGTCCCCATTCTCCAGTAAGCTAGTTTCTGGTTAATATTTTCCATTTTCGCCCTCAGAGTACAGGCGCCGTGGAAAGGTTTGTTAGCCGTTTACGTGTGCAGTCAGAATATGCTGTATTTCCGTATGCGTCGTCTTAATATGGAAGTGTGTGTGTGTGTGTGTGTGTGTGTGTGTGTGTGTGTGTGTGTGTGCGCGCGCGCGCATCCAGGGCAGGGTGTAGGTGGTGACTTGAGGTGAAAGGAAATTAACAAAAACTGTCCTAGTTCAAGAACCAGCTTGTTGTATGCATGTTTATGTCATATAACGCGAATGTTATGCAATACGAAATCCCTGACGATGGCTAAGGTTGGTCGAAACATGTAGAAGGAGACAGATAAATATGGTCATTATGCATATATATATGAATGTGTACGTTGATGGTTAGTACTGGTAGAACGTACACTGACGGACACGGTCAATTAGGCTTCAGTGTAAAGTGTTGTTACTTGTTTTAACTCTTAGAATGACGTGGTAACTTAGGTATGTCACGTGTTTTTAACATAAAAATTATGCATTTTGCTTACGCGGTTTATATACACGTATGCTTGACACGATTTTCGCAATAAGCAGCGATTATTTCCACATACGTCATTAACAGCTTTGTTTTTACAACGGAGGCACCGTGTTCACTGCGCGGTACGACCTGAACATTTATGTGTCGTTAGAGGGCATATGCTGGATCGCGGAGGCCCGGGTTCTGTACCAGGTAAGTAATGTGAGATTTGTAGTGCACGAAGCGGCAGTGGTTCAGTTTTTTCTCCGAGTACTTCGGTTTTCCCCGTCCAGCAGTGCTTCGTCTACACCTTGCTCATACCAGAAGGACAAACGGGCGAAGCCTGGGAACGTTCGACAAAGCAGCGTTGTTTTGGAAATCAGAATTTGCTGTAGAAGTACTTTCAGGCAAATAGGATAATGTTACGGTCGGAATTACTTCTGTTATTTACCCGAAGAATGGAGCAGGTTCTTCCGAAACGTCATATCTCTTTACCGACCTGCATGGCGTGACATCCCAACAGACTGCCACGTTTGGCAGTCGTTACCGTGTGAGAACACCCAGTATCTGTTTATTACTTGTGTTTTGGTTGAATTACAACGGATTTGCTGCATAGGATTCAATTTTTGTATATTCAGCCTTGTATCCAACATGTAGCGGAGCCACATTCCCTACAAGTTAAGACGACCGAAGCGTTAAACTCAGCACGCAGTTCCATCTTAGAGCACAGCGTCACGTGCGGCTTAGGTACGTAAGTCTACGGTGAGTTGTCGTTTACCAGCTATTGTGCAGTGTTTTGTTACAGATCACAATCTTGTATTCTTTTGTTTTGTGACGTGACTGTACCACAGACCAGCCCACAATCAGCGGGTCGTGGAGTAAAACCCACTCGTCCGAATCTGTTTGTGCTGAGGCACTAGCAGCTTCTATGTAATAGAGATGAATATCAGAGGCTGTGTGCGCCTGTTAATGTGTAGTTTTTGTAGCTAACACCTGAGCAGGGCAACACTTGTTACCGCCTGATGGCTCGACAACCTGTGGGGCGTGTTTCTTTGTATTTGCAATCGAGGCCACGCCCATTTCGTCAGTATTTACTGACTGTTTTTCAGGCACATTTCTCGCGCACTCTCCACCCCAGCTGTGTAACCTACGTGCTTGTTTATATAAACTGTAGATGACCCCGTCGTGTGGCGGATCCAAGTTACTACTCACATTGGTGTGCCTCCTGTTGAACACTGCAAACAGCCCAAACGCTGATTCAATCTAACAGCTGCCATCTGGTGGTACTGTCATTAAATAACTTAGATTTTGATTTGGTCCCCGTGGAAACGAAGTGCGACTAACAGCACAGAAACCGTGGTTGTGACGTCACTCACAAACCAACTTCTGTTGTAACAGTCAAAACGCCGTAATTATGGTAACCCTGTGGTGTGACACAGTACTAATGCGAGGAATAAGCATCATCTTCATAGATCAAATGCCAACCTGTTTTGTTTTCAGAAAAGTACATTTTGTGTTGGCATCGAAATTTTCGATAGTTATCACATAGTCTGACAATCTTTAAGAATGCAAATATAAAATTTAAAATAGCCGTAAGAAAATACGTAGATACACACTGTTTTTACGCTTTAGATGAATTTTTTATGTGTACAGATCATCTGTAGTACTGTTTTGTAAAGTGTTTATAGTATTTTACACTGTAAAAAATTGTGTATATTTGTGCATTTGTGACTTGTTCGACATTCTGTTCTCTTTGTGACACACTTATGGATCCGTGGTATGTATGTATGTGTGTGTGTGTGTATGTATGTATGTATGTATGTATGTATGTATGTGTGTGTGTGTGTGTATGTACGTGTATGTATGTATGTATGTATATGTATGTATGTAATGTATATATGTATGTATGTATGTATGTATGTATGTATGTGTATGTATGTATTTATGTATCTATGTGTGTGTATGTATGTAATGCATGTATGTATGTATGTACGTACGTATGTATGTGTGTGTGTATGTATGTATGTATGTATGTATGTATGATGTATGTACGTGTATGTATGTATTTATGTATCTATGTGTGTGTATGCATGTAATGCATGTATGTATGTATGTATGTACGTACGTGTATGTATGTATGTATGTACGTATGTATGTATGTATGTATGTATGTATGTATGTATGTACGTACGTGTATGTATGTATTTATGTATCTATGTGTGTGTATGTATGTAATGCATGTATGTACGTATGTATGTATGTATGTATGTATGTATGTATGTACGTATGTATGTATGAACCACAAACAGGTAGGATAACCATGGAAACGGAAGTGTTGACTATGGAAATTGGCCTTGTGACGTCACTCACAAACCACGGTGTGCCCTAACCATGTAAAACCGATAACCATTGAAATGAACTGCGACTCACCCACTCAGCTGAGTTGACTTTGAAAACGGAAGCAGCGTGTTCGTGTGAAACGTCGGTACGTGAGTCCGGACACACAGTGTCGTCGTCTGTTGACTGTTGCAAGATGCTGTCTGTACAGTTCGTATGTTTGATCGTTATCTCTCATCCGTGGAATGTCATAAACCTCGCAGTAAGCACTGTCACGCTTGTTTACACAGAACTGTGACGCAGCCCAGGCTGTACGTCAGACACGCGTGTCTTGGTGTTCTGCTTTGTGCACAACTTTTGTACGTATCCTTGTGCATCCTTGGCGGGGGTTAATTAAAATTGTTAAGAACTGTTCAAACACGAATGTACACTTCGCGTCACAGCTGCCTTCAAACTGCATGTCTGAACAGAACAGTTACAATACAGACCACGCCCCCCCCTCCCACATCAGCAATCTGTGAATATCTCTGAAGCACCAATTGTGGATGTTCTCAGCCACGCAATGTGTTCTGTTATCGTAGATTTCATTAGAGATTGCAACATCCGCCGTGAACCAAATGCTAGATGGACAGGGATTGTAGTCAAGGCCACGCAAAACATCACTTCTTAGTATCCACCACAGGCGACTGATTTTCTCGCCGGTTTTCATGCAGTATAAACGTATCAGACAGCAGCTTTGCTGTACTGCGTAGGATTAGTACGGAATTTGCACAAGTTACAGGCGCCGGGGTAGCGTAGTCGGTGTAGTAATGGACTATATGCAGTTCGTATCCCAGCGCGGGTAAATGATTTTTCTATTCTCTTCAGTGGGTACCGGGACTCTTTTCCAGGGCTAAAGTGGCTCGAGCGTGATATTCAGCACTCGCCACCATCTAGTACCGAGATTAAGAACGAGTTGACTTGTTCCACTTGTATGCCTTGATAGCGTTGACAGGGAAACCTTTACCTTTACCTGTTTAATACGATTTACGAGCAAGAGGTAATGTGCGGTGTAGTATATGCCTGCCGTTAAATTTCGTTGCATCTAATCAACGAACAGTAGGAAGGGCTGCGGAGTCGGAGTCGGAAGGAATTTCAGGTGGAGTCGGAGTCGGTAGAAATGTGCCGACTCCGACTCCGACCTCAGTCTAAAATCTTAACTAGATACTCCAAACCAAGAGCCCTGATAGCTACAGTAACCGTTAGATTTATACTTAAATATAGGTCATAAGTCTAAACAGTAGCCTGATGATTCACGTGGTGGTGATGAAATGTGTTATAGGTTTACCGTTATTACTGCATATTGAGCTTTTATGAAAGAGTCGGAGTCGGCGTTTAGAAATTTAGGAGTCGGAGTCGGAAGCTTTATGTGCCGACTCCGCAGCCCTGATAATAGGCACTTAGCTGCATGTGCCTTGCAGTAAATTAAACCTATTCGCTTCCCTGCTGTGATGTGCTGCATTACAATAATGGAATTGTCTCTGGTCTGTGAAAGCTGTACGCAGTGCGATCAGATCGAGTGCCATGTGTATGAAATTAAACACTTAGAAATTAAGATAAATATACGCTAACTCATGGGGGGGCCTCACTGGTCCTTCAGGGGGGTCTGATGGTGCCCAGGCAAGTACGCGCTTCCAATCCGATGGTGTGTATAAAAAATTATGGAACGTGCATGTAGTGTGACGCTTCTGTTACGTTCTGTCTGTCGTTCCGACGTTTCTCGAGTTGTGAGGTGACACCATGAAAATCGTGCCGTTATGTGCATAACGTTTAAGACGTTGGAAAGGTGTGTTGGATATAAAGCGTGTGCCTCAACTTCCTGTGCGCATTTTGTCCAAAAAATGCGGTAAATGCGCGGAAATTGCTGTTGGGATTTGCGCAGAAAGACGCGTGCGTGTCATTTACAGTGCCCTCCACTGCTGTCCGAAATTGCAGCAAGCTTATGTTGGATGTACAAGACGACCTAAGTATAAAATTTAATGGAAATCTAGCGGTTCGCGGGTTGTTAGTGTCAACAGACGGAAAGACACACGCCGAAGCTACTTTTGTTGTGAATGTACCAAAAATGGAACGTAGCTGACGTCACGGTTTATATTTTCCCTCTCTTAACCTTTTAAAGCCTAGCGGTAACTTTACGTACCACCAAGTTTAACATTAAAAAATTCTACGTGGTGCCCACATTGCGTTTATGTGTTTTGTACGGATCTCAGAACAAACAGCAACTTTTGCCTTATAAAACATTAAGAGACTGGTTTTTATAACCGAAGTGGAGAGTGTTTACAGCGCGGTACGCACTGAGTCCTTATATAAAACAGATACGCTTCGTCTTTAAAGGACTAATAACGTAGATCTGAAACGGATAATGGTATGTGTTAGGCATAAAGTTTTTACCCTAATGTGCCGCTGTATTTTGTAGCTTTTCGCGTTTAATTTATACCGGTGTGTGTGTAGGAAATTATTTGCAGAAACAGAAGGCGGTTTAGGTTATAGAAGGTCATTTAATTTTGTGAGAATTTTCTGTCTTAACGAACCAAGAAACAGTTTCTGAAAGGAAATTATTAGTAAGATATAAGATTTTTCTACGTCTTGAAGGAATTCGTCCAGCGCCTTCTTGCAAGTGCGCGTTCAGACGGAAGAGTCGGTAGTTTTTCCCATCAAGTCAGTCCGACCTTATCACGTAAGGCAGTTTCGGGGTTGTTAGATCTAGTACTTATTTACGAAATCCATTAAATCCTGATAGCTGTAACGATTCCTAAAGTACAAACCATATTTTTGCCAGTAAATGATGGAATTTAAAAAGTATTTTGGTTTAATATTATCCAAGGCGCCATTATTTTTCAGCTCCCATTCTGGTCGCTTTATTAAGTAAACTGGAGTCCGCTGAAAGCCTTCGTAGGTGTATGGGCCATGGTGTTGAAATATTTGTAGGAAAATTATAAACGCGCGAGGCTGATTGTTAGTTAACGCTTAAATGCCATGTGGAAGACTATAGAGCGGTCTTCGAAGTACGGATGAGAACATTTTTAGCCGTCATGTTTGTAGTCCTGCGCATAATATTCTTAATTTTATGACTTTGGACTTAGCACGATCTGTGTAGTGGTGTGGAGGCAGTGCGGACATTCCCAAGTTTCTTACTGATAACACCGATAGATAGGAGCTCTGCAGTGAGGGAAGTGCGTCTTACTACAAGTTGCAGAGTTCGCTGAATTTCCAGGGCTACTTCCCGTAACTTCAGCATGCGTAACTGCTGTATGGATTTGGCAGTTGATAACCCAACCTGTCGCTTTTTCCGTATCTTTTTATGTAGGCACTCTAGGAGAATCTAGGTAATATGATGAAGTTAAAATTTGACACGGCTTGACTTTGTTGTCGTCTTCGATATGATGTATAACTCATGTGGTGGTGTTTCGACGTTTCAGAGGATCCTGCTGTCTCCAATTACCACCGATGTACCCACATCCTATGAAACGTCGGTACACATCCCATAACGCAGTACCCTTCCGCAGTCACCGCTGTGAAAACCTCAGATTTTTACTGAGGTTACAGCTTGTCTTGTTAATAACGTGACTTGTGGGCCGTATAGACTGAGTTCGTACCGCGCAGTAAACACACTCCGTCTCGGTTATAAAAATCAGTCAGTTAATGCTGTATAGGGAAATAATCGCTGTTTGTTCTGAGATCCACACAAAACACGTAAATACACTGTGTGGGCAGAACGTAGAATTGTTGAATGTTAAACCTGGCGGCACATAAAGTAACCACTGGGCTTTAAAGGGCTACAGTCCGTACCGCGCAGTAAACACAATCCGTTTCGGTTATAAAAACCAGTCAGTTAATGCTGTATAGGGAAATAATCGCTGTTTGTTCTGAGATCCACACAAAACACATAAACACACTGTGTGGGCAGAACGTAGAATTCGTGAATGTTAAACCTGGCGGTACATAAAGTAACCACTGGGCTTTAAAGAGTCAAGTACCTCTACTGAGTAGGGAAGTGTTAAGCAACGTCATTGCCAATGTCGAAGTAATATGTTTTATTTAAAGGGCTACAGTCCGTACCGCGCAGTAAACATACTCCATATCGGTTATAAAAACGAGTCAGTTAATGCTGTATAGGGAAATAATCGCTGTTTGTTCTGAGATGCGTACAAAACCCACTGACATGATTGTAAATTAGAGTACTGCCGATATTCTGTACTTGTGTCAGTGCATAGTGCAGTCATGAAATGCAGCAAAGCAGCAGTGGCGCAGCCGGGGAGAGGGGCGAGTGATGCCACCGCCCCGGGCGACTGAGTCCAATAGGCGGCAAGATAAGTATCATCAATGAGAAAAATCTGATTTTCTGTACTTAAAAATTTTAATTATACAGCCAAATGAAAGAAAATTCAATAGGTAATTATATATTGAATTTTCTTCCATTATGAACTTGAAACATCAATTATAATTGATGTTTCAAGTTCATAATTTGTATTGTGGGCAGCCATTGTGATTACTTGCCCCGGGCGCCAATAAGAACCTAGCTGCGCCATTGCATAGCACTACGGAAGGTGAATTTGAGAATACGAGTGCCCCAAACGTTCCGAATATTAGGAAATGTGAGGAACGT
>BLKM01000588.1:2255262-2325608 GCA_013340265.1 Coptotermes formosanus | reverse complement strand
TGAAAGAAAATTCAATAGGTAATTATATATTGAATTTTCTTCCATTATGAACTTGAAACATCAATTATAATTGATGTTTCAAGTTCATAATTTGTATTGTGGGCAGCCATTGTGATTACTTGCCCCGGGCGCCAATAAGAACCTAGCTGCGCCATTGCATAGCACTACGGAAGGTGAATTTGAGAATACGAGTGCCCCAAACGTTCCGAATATTAGGAAATGTGAGGAACGTCCCGTGGCGTCTTTCGGTTCCACCGGTTACAGCTATAAAATTGTGGGAGGTCGCGGAAGGCGGTTCTTGTGTGCTCGATTTCCACGTACAGTAATAATACGCAGTTTTTGTTGTGTTTCCACATTAACATCTATGCCTGGCTGAATCTCTATTCATTTCTGATGCCATGAAATGTATATTTATTATACATACAGTGTCATTCCGGTCGTCATTTTCTCTTTTAACCCTTTAAAGACGAAGCGTATCTGTTTTATATAAGGACTCAGTGCGTACCGCGCTGTAAACACTCTCCACTTCGGTTATAAAAACCAATCTCTTAATGCTTTATAAGGCAAAAGTTGCTGTTTGTTCTGAGATCCGTACAAAACACATAAACGCAATGTGGGCACCACGTAGAATTTTTTAATGTTAAACGTGCTCGTATGTAAAGTTACCGCTAGGCTTTAAAAGGTTGAGCGCAGAACATCGTATATTTACATAAGCAAATAATAAAGTGTGTGTTACATATCTTTTGAAGTATCAGCCGCACCTTGAGTGAATGAATTTTGATGCAATACGATACGACGAAACGGTTTATTTGGAGTACAGCAGGGTTGCCAACCGTAGTATTGTCAATAGAGACGGTGTCTGATTGACTCTCGCTGTTTCCATGGAAATTTGCAGTTCGTACCTGCACAATGGCAGCTGATGGTGATGAACGTTAAGCGAAGAATAAGAACTGATAAATCAACGTTTGAGATTTGTTACGCAGAATCAGTTTATGCAAATTGTTATACCAAACTCATTACACATTTTACTGAAGGAACGTTGTGTCCATTAAGATGCTGTCGGTAATTTCTTGCACCTGCACGACGATTTCGCATCTAAGAACCTTTTTGCACAATGAATTCGCAGCTTCAGTTTACTCAGGCGTACCAACATCAGATGAAATGGTACTGAAAGGAAAAGGTAATTGAGAAACTGAAATCGTATGTCTTTAAGCGGCTGTGTAGGCTTGGAAATGACTAGGTCTAGAGAGAACCTTGGAAATAATTTATGTCGTTTTATAAAAGGCAGCCAGCCAATAACATGGCCGCGCGGTGTTAAGTCACGTGCTGTCTTAGATCGCTGGAACCCTGGGATCGTAGGTTCGACAGCCACGTGCCGAGTGGATGTATATTCATGTATGTTGTGTCATCCTCTGTAGATAGAAGGGCATTGTGGCTGGCCGATTCCCAGCACAAGGAATTCTGTCAGTTATGCGTAAGATTTCCAATTTCAGAAGCTGATTCTGGATTGGAACAGGCCGTTTCATGCTTCATATTCCGCCAGGTTTAACATTCACAAATTCTGCGTGCTGCCCACACAGTGTATTTATGTGTTTTGTGTGGATCTCAGAACAAACAGCGATTATTTCCCTATACAGCATTAACTGACTGGTTTTTATAACCGAGACGGAGTGTGTTTACTGCGCGGTACGAGCTGAAACTTTAACTGTAGTTCAGATTAATTTTCTTTAGAGGATTTTTCTGTGAAAGCCGAAGCTGATGACATTCCGGGCTGAGGAAGAGGAGGGGAAAATTTTACATGGATTGGATGGAAGGCTGTTTAGCGGTGTTCCACTTGCTCGGATGGCGTGTTACATGATCATAAATGGGACCAACTTGCTCGATACCTAACAGATGAGAACTGAGACCGAATTTGTTATTGGGTTGGCTAAGAGGTCGCATGGGAGCCTGTAGCTCAGACTGTGTGTTAGCTGAGAAATGAGACCTGGGGGCCACTAGCTCAGACTGTGTGTTAGCTGAGAGATGAGACCTGGGAGCCACTAGCTCAGACTGTGTGTTAGCTGAGAGATGAGACCTGGGGGCCACTAGCTCAGACTATGTGTTAGCTGAGAGATGAGACCTGGGGGCCACTAGTTCAGACTGTGTATGAGACCTGGGGGCCACTAGCTCAGACTGTGTGTTAGCTAAGAGACGAGACCTGGGGGCCACTAGCTCAGACTGTGTGTTATCTGGGAGATGAGACCTGGGGGCCACTAGCTGAGACTGTGTGTTAGCTAAGAGAGGAGACCTGGGGGCCACTAGCTCAGACTGTGTGTTAGCTGAGAGATGAGACCTGGGGGCCACTAGCTCAGACTGTGTGTTAGCTAAGAGACGAGACCTGGGGGCCACTAGCTCAGACTGTGTGTTTGCTAAGAGACGAGACCTGGGGGCCACTAGCTCAGACTGTGTGTTAGCTAAGAGACGAGACCTGGGGGCCACTAGCTCAGACTGTGTGTTAGCTAAGAGACAAGACCTGGGGGCCACTAGCTCAGACTGTCTGTTAGCTGAGACATGAGACCTGGGAACCACTAGCTGAGACTGTGTGTTAGCTGAGAGATGAGACCTGGGGGCCACTAGTTGAGACTGTGTGTTAGCTAAGAGATGAGACCTGGGAACCACTAGCTCAGACTATGTGTCAGCTAAGAGATGAGACTGGGAACCACTAGCTCAGACTGTGTGTTAGCTAAGAGATGAGACCTGGGAACCACTAGCTCAGACTGTGTGTTAGCTAAGAGACGAGACCTGGGGGCCACTAGCTCAGACTGTGTGTTAGCTAAGAGACGAGACCTGGGGGCCACTAGCTGAGACTGTGTGTTAGCTAAGAGACGAGACCTGGGGGCCACTAGCTCAGACTGTGTGTTAGCTGAGAGATGAGACCTGGGGGCCACTAGCTCAGACTGTGTGTTAGCTAAGAGACGAGACCTGGGGGCCACTAGCTCAGACTGTGTGTTTGCTAAGAGACGAGACCTGGGGGCCACTAGCTCAGACTGTGTGTTAGCTAAGAGACGAGACCTGGGAACCACTAGCTCAGACTGTGTGTTAGCTAAGAGATGAGACCTGGGAACCACTAGCTCAGACTGTGTGTTAGCTGAGAGATCAAGTTTCTGTCATTTTTCGCTGATATCGGTCTGTTCTATCTGTGTTTGCAATTGACTGTAAAATCTGTATGGACATTGAAAAGGTGTGGCATTGCGTGCTGATTGGCTGTTATCTGAAAGATAACGGAATCGCAGAATTCATCTGTCATACAGGCAGCTCTGCTCATGAGGCTTGTGTTACAAGAAGGAAGACAGGCTGAAAAATATCCTGGAGCTGTTGCCACTCAGCAGATGTAGGCTGATGTGCTGAGTCTCGACATTTGTGTTGGGGATGTGCCCGGTTCGACGCTTAGCCGGCACACCGTCTCTTCTTACTCAGTTCTTGGCGGGTTTTCTTAGTCCGTCTAGGCATACGTAGTGCCTAGATTAGACTACAGCTGGTTCCAAATCTTTTCCAGTTCATCCATCTCTAGTCATCCCACCATTGGCGATAGATGAATCGTCTAGACACTGAAAGAGTCGTAAAATAAAAATACACGTATTTCAGGGATAACCAAGTTGTTTATGGTCGTATAATGGTGAAATTGACCCAGTGTTTAAATTACGTATAACGCCACGAACACGTAAGGGACAGTGGAGGCACAACTCCAGTCATTCTTAACCTTGGCACTCAATGGAGGTAAGTGGTCAGCTTTACGCCACGGCCGTCACGATTACTGAATACAAGCTACTGGTACCCGTTGAATAGTAGTAGCCTGGGTTTTGCCTAGAGCCGGTCTGGATATTGTGGAGACGGGAAAAATCTGTTCCCCGCTGGAAATCGAACCTTGATTCTGCAGTCGGCAGCCCGTAACTGCGCTGCCGTCTTCAGTCGCCCTTGCTTTGTTTTTTTTTTTTCGCGTTCGCTTTCATATTTATAGGAGGATCTGAGTGTCAAGAGGTTCCCAGAATCCGCCTCTTGCTGGAACCAGTACTGTCCATTATTTGATCGTGTTTGTCTGTAATGCTGGGTGTGACGGTAAAATTCATACTGGTATTTGTTGGACAGAATTGCAGACACCCGCGCCGTGTTCTCCATCCGTCGGTCACTCCTTTTCAGGTCCGAATATTTTCGTTAGCATCCTCTGTTTGAATAACTTCAGCTTGTTCTTCCCTTAACCCTCTGAAGCCCAGTGGTTACTATATGTACCGCCAGGTGTAACATTCACAAATTCTACGTTATGCCCACACAGTGTGTTTATGTGTTTTGTGTGGATCTCAGAACAAACAGCGATTATTTCCCTATACAGCATTAACTGACTGGTTTTTATAACCGAGACGGAGTCTGTTTACTGCGCGGTGCGGACTGTAGCCCTTTAAAGCCTACCGGTAACTTTACGTACCGCCAGGTTTAACGTTAAAAAATTCTACGTTCTGCCCACACAGTGTATTTATGTGTTTTGTGTGGATCTCAGAACAAACAGCGATTATTTCCCTATACAGCATTAACTGACTGGTTTTTATAGCCGAGACGGAGTGTGTTTACTGCGCGGTACGGACTGTAGCCCTTAAAGCCTACCGGTAACCTTACGTACCGCCAGGTTTAACGTTAAAAAATTCTACGTTCTGCCCACACAGTGTATTTATGTGTTTTGTGTGGATCTCAGAACAAACAGCGATTATTTCCCTATACAGCATTAACTGACTGGTTTTTATAACCGAGACGGAGTGTGTTTCCTGCGCGGTACGGACTGTAGCCCTTTAAAGCCCAGTAGTTACTGTATGTACCGCCCGGTTTAACATTCAACACTTCTACGTTCTGCCCACACAGTATATTTATGTGTTTTGTGTGGATCTCAGAACAAACAGCGATTATTTCCCTATACATCATTAACTGACTGGTTTTTATAACCGAGACGGAGTGTGTTTACTGCGCAGTAGGAACTCAGTCCTTATTTGAAACAGATTACGTTTCGTGTTTACGGGCTTAATGCGAGAGACAAGAATAGGACGTGGAGAAATGAAACGAGTGTGTTTTTTATGTATCAGTGTATTGTTGGGCAACTTGAAGGTGATGGATTTCGAGCAAGACGTACGCAGTTTTATTTCTGCGGAAGGCCAGTTACAGTACTTTTGTCCGTCCGTTCGTGCAGGTAAAACACCTCGACCGCGTGACGGATGTTT
Organism: Coptotermes formosanus; assembly: GCA_013340265.1. Classification (NCBI taxonomy): domain Eukaryota; kingdom Metazoa; phylum Arthropoda; class Insecta; order Blattodea; family Rhinotermitidae; genus Coptotermes; species Coptotermes formosanus. The sequence goes on along the minus strand of BLKM01000588.1, from coordinate 2,320,368 downwards.
ATGAAATTTGGTGTTAGTTTAAATGAAATGTGTCGACACTCCACGTGTGGTTGAAGCGGAGCATAAGTGACGTTCAGGCCCCAGCGCCCCCCCCCCCGCTCCCTTTTTTGCGCAAATATCGGTCTTTACTCGCTATATATTTACCCGAGCAAGAAATATTTGTAACAAAAATAGAACACATTTTATGTCTGATATGCTTTTTTGTGCAGGGAGTACACTTAGTAAGATAGACAGATGTTAGCCAGCGCTTTTTAATTATCATGGCTGTTTTTGTGGATGTCTGCCCCAGGAAAGTAATGTATATATGTCGATAAAAAAGAGACTTCAGTGTCCAGTGTGGAAAGCAGAGGCCATGTTTTGTGTGTGTCGCATGACGCGGGGAAAGCAGAGGCCACGTTTTGTGTGTGTCGCATGACGCGAGGAAAGCAGAGGCCACGTTTTGTGTGTGTCGCATGACGCGAGGAAAGCAGAGGCCACGTTTTGTGTGTGTCGCATGACGCGAGGAAAGCAGAGGCCACGTTTTGTATGTGTCGAATGACGCGAGGAAAGCAGAAGCCACGTTTTGTGTGTGTCGAATGACGCGGGGAAAGGAAGTGATGGCAGAATCCAAGCAGTAATTTTATGGTGACACCACTGTTATGGTTTGGTCTCATCTGAAGTACTTTGTATAGAAGGTGTCTCTGCCTAATGCAAGCGAACATTAAAATGTTTCAGTTGACACAGTATCGTTAGCAACTCCCATAATAGGCGGAAATGGAGTGCTTTTTAGATACATTTCGTTCTATAGCCAGAGAATTAGTCCATGAGAGTTGAAGGTTAGATCATGTGTGTGTGTGTGTGTGTGTGTGTGTGTGTGTGTGTGTGTGTGTGTGTGCNGTGTGTGTGTGTGTGTGTGTGTGTGTGTGTGTGTGTGTGTGTGTGTGTGTGTGTGTACACATGTCTGTACATAAATACATAAACATACCCTGTTCGTATATGTAATTGGAAAAAGTTCGTACAGCGAATGGTATTGAAGGTGTGCCCCTCTGTCTGTTGTGTTATAATTGGCTCATCATTGTTTGGTATGAATAACTGCGCTGTTTTAACCTTTTAAAGCCTAGCGGTAACTTTACATACGACCAGGTTTAACATTAAAAAATTCTACGTGGTGCCCACATTGCGTTTGTGTGTTTTGTACGGATCTCAGAACAAACAGCAACTTTTGCCTTATAAAACATTAAGAGACTGGCTTTTATAACCAAAGTGGAGAGTGTTTACAGCGCGGTACGCACTGAGGCGTTATATAAAACAGATACGCTCCGTCTTTAAAGGGTTAAACAACTCTCTAACGTGACGGTTGAGTGAAGTGTTTAATATTCGGCAAGTATCAGTTTTCGAATCGCGGCATTGAGATCGGATGTTCTGTGACGAACCTCAAGGCTCTGACGTTGTGTAGGTCGACAGGCAGGTACCACCATTTCAGAGGAACTTGCACACATACGAGTGCTTCTTGGATTTCCGTAATTTCCGTATTCACCCCCCCCCCACCCTGGCGCAACAGCCCCTAGAGGGCCAGGGCCTCCTCATTGTTGAGGCTTCACGATCACACTCAGACACACACCACATTCGGTAGGACTCCTCTGGACGAGTGATCAGCCAAACGCAGAGACCTCTACCTGATAACACAAGAGACAGACATTCATGCGCCCGGCAGGATTCGAACCCGCAGTCCCAGCAAGCGAGCGGCTGCAGACTCACGCCTTAGACGGCGCGGCCACTGGGATCGGCGGATTTCCGTAATAAGTCATGTAATGAATTGCCTCTGTGGTTTTGGTTGCTGGAAGATATTGTCTACGAGTGTCAGTGTAATTTTTGTATTTCGTAACGACAGTAGACGTTTACAAGTTGTTTTGAAATCCAGATAATTTCTAACGGCTGATACCAGTTCCTTTAGAACCTCTCCGTTTGTTTGCCGTTTTCCTTTTGTTGCGTGATTATACTGCACACTGTCCGGGTTCCTTATCACGTTCATTCACCCGTCCCAATCCTATAGGTGGTGCAACGGGCCTTTGCGTTTTAATGCCTGTCTGACGGAAGTGTGGAAAGAATATAGCATTGATATCGCACCTACAGATGGGTCTGAGTAAAATCACGGGAAGTCAAAAGCAGTCTAAAATACTAATCTAACCAGTATGTACTTTACGTAATGAATGGCAGGTTAAATGAGATATGAATTGTTCCATGAATTACAGGTAAGCATACATGTAATGTTTTTAAGTGATAACGTTATGTAATTTTATTTACTTATTTGGCAGCACTGTCAGTATCTAAAGCATTGTGGAGTTAAGTGATGAGATTAGTAGCGAATTAGAAAGGACTTGGAAAGAAATGATGGTGCAGTGATTGATTTATTATTCCGGTCTTGGTGTAGAGGGACTGAGAAAAACAAAGATACCCCGTATTCATGGTAGGTACTGTGCCGGTTGAGATTCGAATGGGACACTTCACCAGTAAAGGACACAAATGTTACTGTTTGAATACACTCACTCAGTAAGTTTCGCGTGTTTTTGTATCAACTTCTGAGCAAAATACCGTTCTAGAGACCTTTGAACACACACTGAACCTAAATCTTGTATCAGCCAACAAACGCGGAACATTATTGACATATAGAAAATGTATTTGTTGATTAATATTAGACTTCCGATAAACTGCGCTGTATATACAATATAAAAAACGCTGAACTTGTTTGTGATGGAGATAGGAAACTGTCTTTAACCTTTTGAAGACTATGATTACGATGAATTAGGTTTTTAGGTTCAGTCCGTACCGCGCAGTAAACACTCTGTCTCGGTTATAAAAACCAGTCAGTTAATGCTGTATAGGGAAATAATCGCTGTTTGTTCTGAGATCCACACAAAAGACGTAAATACACTGTGTGGGCAGAACGTAGAATTGTTGAATGTTAAACCTGGCGGTACATAAAGTAACCACTGGGCTTTAAAGGGCTACAGTCCGTACCGCGCAGTAAACACACTCCGTCTCGGTTATAAAAACCAATCAGTTAATGCTGTATAGGGAAATAATCGCTGTTTGTTCTGAGATCCACACAAAACACATAAACACACTGTGTGGGCAGAACGTAGAATTGTTGAATGTTAAACCTGGTGGTACATACAGTAACCACTGGGCTTTAGAGGGTCAAGTACCTCTACAGAGTAGGGAAGTGTGAAGCAACGTCATTGCCAATCTCGAAGTTATCTGTTTTATTTAAAGACCCAGTCCGTACCGCGCAGTAAACACACCCCTTCTCGGTTATAAAAGCCAGTCAGTTAATGCTGTATAGGGAAATAATCGCTGTTTGTTCTGAGATCCACACAGAACACATAAATACGCTGTGTGGACAGAACGTAGAATTTGTGAATGTTAAACCTGGTGGTACATAAAGTAACCACTGGGCTTTAAAGGGCTACAGTCCGTACCGCGCAGTAAACACACTCCGTCTCGGTTATAAAAACCAGTCAGTTAATGCTGTATAGGGAAATAATCGCTGTTTGTTCTGAGATCCACACAAAACACATAAACACACTTTGTGGGCAGAACGTAAAATTTGTGAATGTTAAACCTGGCGGCACATAAAGTGACAACTGGGTTTGTTCACTAATAATGAAGCCGCTGATACCAATCAGTGTGTTCACCCCTGACAGTGCATTGATAAGAAACCGACACATAAGTCGCTCTTAACCTGAGATCATTGCATCAGTCAAATATTGACACAAGCCACCCTGTTCATTTATATCTCCCTATCTACCCTCCTGACGCACTGGATCTGATGCAGGACCTGTCCGTTGGATGCCCTGTGGTTTAACTAGGCAGGTCTAGGTCCTGGCAGTATTATCGGCCGTAACATTCCTGTCTGCCTCGAGTAAACAGCCGGGCCCAAATGATAAGGCCCCGACTTCATGCGATTTATTCTCACCTCCTCAGTCATTTCTCGCTCGCCGTGTGAGTTAGGGGTGTCGGACGGGACACGGCAGTCGCAGTGGCTAAGAAGAGTTGGATTGCGCGGGCGGGCGGGGGCCTAGCCTCGCTAGAACGGATCGTCGTCGACCATCGTGTAAATGGTGAGTACTTCTCTTCCTCTCTCACTCGTGTTCCCCCTAATGGCGGATCATTACTGCTACCAGCTATAATCTTCAGCAGCCTGGCTTCTCTGACAGATAAAAATAATAAATCATTGATAGTGAGGTTCCCAAGCACTGTGGCGCAGAATTCTGATTGCCGATATCTTCTTAGCGCGTCTTGCAAAGTAGTGCGCTTCGCTCTATAACACAGGAAATTTGGCAAACTTGGCTTCTTTTTATTATTCCTGCTCCCGGCTGATAAATTATATCCCCCCACCCACCCCTTTTTCCCGATGTCGCTTACCTGCTTCGAGACTTGTCTTGCAGTTCGCTTTTTTTTTTTTTTTTTTTGTCGACACGCTGAAACGTAAGGCAGCGTAATACGATTCGGTTTTCACTTGCCTTGTTTTGAAGATTACGGTATTAATTCATTGTCAGACCTTGAACGAGTCAGTGCGTGTCTATTTGTGGCTTATTTAACCCTTTAAAGACGAAGCGTGTCTGCTTTATATAAGGACTCAGTACATACCGCGCTGTAAACACTCTCCACTTCGGTTATAAAAACCAGTCTCTTAATGTTTTATAAGGCAAAAGTTGCTGTTTGTTCTGAGATCCGTACAAAACACATAAACCCAATGTGGGCACCACGTAGAATTTTTTAATGTTAAACCTGGTGGTACGTAAAGTTACCGCTAGGCTTTAAAAGGTTAATGCTTTATTAGCCCAGTACATAAAGTGTACGGTGATACGATGATTAATGCATAAATGATTGGGTTGGGGGCCATAGCCTCACATAAGGTGCTTGGAGAGGCTGAAGAAAGACCTTAGGAACGTCAGTCAGGATTGTCGGTATCCTGACCGTGTTTCGAACCGGGCACTTTGCGGTACAAGTTAGAACATTAGCGCCTGAGAGTGCGTGTTCGATAGGTAAATGCAGTAGAGCCCATTATGAGCGTAGGTCTGCTTATGGAGGTAGTTTTCCAGTTCTTCGTAACCTTCAGCAGCAGTACGTGAAGCTGAGTGGTTGGCTTCGTACCCCCGACTGGTCTTCTTTCCCTCGGGTAAGGTACCACGGCACCCCCTTGGTGAGAGGGCAGAGCGGGACTGGAATCCGGTTATAACGACATTTGTTTATTCGACGCCTCGCTTATAACGCCAGATATTCTGTGGTACCAATTAATGCCTCACTGTTAACCATAACATTAGACTCCTCGGTTATAACAACACTTGTTTATTAACGACACAGAATACTCAGTCCTTTTTCATGACGTTATAACCGAGTAACACTGTATATAAGGCCTCTGTATATTTATATATAACACAGATACATAAATATAGGCCTACAGGATATCACGTACGAGTACAGGCCTGTGTTCCAGTGCTTTTTATGCTACAGAAGTGTAAATCCTATCTATCAGAGAGAACTCCCAGGTGCAGCGATATTCTGCATTTCCACGATCTTATCTCTTCTATTTATTTTTAGATTGATAAGGAATAGAATGAAACAAATTGTAACCTGCTCTGTTTAAGGTGTGTACAGACTTGGAACCCTTGAGTACTGTAATCTCAGTTTCTAATCTTGTTAAGGCAGTAATAAAAGAGGTCCGCGTTCGATTCCCGGTAAAGGGAGAGGATTTTTTCTGTTCTCCAAAGCGTCCAGATTGGCTTCGAGCGTGACCCAGCGTCCTGTTTAATGGGTATAAGGCGTAAGGCGGCCGGTACTTGAAACTGATCACCCATCACCATCAGGTGCCGAGGTTAAGAATGAATGTCACCCATTTTGAAACGCAGATCAATAAAATGTACTGTAGGCCCTAGAATGAACGGTCTAATAAGCGGAGTGGGTGGTCCGGCACTGCCGATTGTCCGGCACATCCGCATTATGTTTAGCTCTCTCTCTATATATAAAACGTAAAAAGTTACCAAACGGTAATACTGTACTGTATATATAACACTAATGCGTATGCGTATTACCGTACACAACTGTCCTGTAAAATGACATGATAAAATCTGAAGTTGCGCTCCATGGTTATTATTAACCTTTTAAAGCCTAGCGGTAACTTTACGTACCACCAGGTTTAACATTAAAAAATTCTACGTGGTGCCCACATTGCGTTTATGTGTTTTGTACGGATCTCAGAACAAACAGCAACTTTTGCCTTATAAAACATTAAGAGACTGGTTTTTATAACCGAAGTGGAGAGTGTTTACAGCGCGGTACGCACTGAGTCCTTATATAAAACAGATACACTCGTCTTTAAAGGGTTAATATGGTTATTACAATTTGACTTTAAGCACAACGGGATGGAACACATAAAGATTTATGTCCTGTAAGCACTATTACTTTGTCTAGAAGCCATCGTTAATTTGAATTTAATAAATTTCAGGTAAATATAATAAATCGACGATCCGGGTTATAAGAAGAGCAATACACTACCATCTTCACGCGAGTGTCAGCAGAGACTGAGTGATCGTCCGTGTCCGCCACGTAGCGGCCGCTTCGCTAATTAACAGTGAAGACCGTTAATTGCACATCTTGCCATTTGCGGACGAAAATTTTGGAACCAACAATTTCTTCTGTTATTTCCGAAATCCGTAGATAAGAGGTTCGTTAATTCGAGGGTCTACAGTATTTAAAATTCTATGGCTTCACCCCACCACGTTAAAAATGTAGACTCACAAATAGACGGATAAATGTGGAGCTGATAGACCAGCGTCCCACATTGCTGGTGATACTGCTCGTTTACGCGATTCCTTCTCCACCAAATGCCCCCCCCCTAACCCGGCCCCCCGCCCGCCGACGTACGGTAAGATGAAAGGCCGAATGGCCCCACCTTAATACCCCGCTAATGGCACACCCCCGCTACCTCTTCCATGCTCCTGATCTAGGCTGTCGATACTGCCAGGGGTGGAACATTGTTACGTAAACGACCGGGGGTTGGAAATCAGTTCCCGGTTTGCTATAGAGAGGGGGAAGGCGAGAAAAATGACTACCCTCAGAAGACTGGGAGACGAGATAACGGTAGGTACAGAGGGGGGGGGGGGTCTGAGCCTTTGAGGCGGGCGGATATGAGAACTGCCTGCAATCTGCAGCAACACAAGAAAGTGAAAGAAGTAGCGCAGTGAGATAGATACGTGTTCATTAGAACGGTAGGCCACCTGGAGCGCAGCGTCGTTACGTTACAGGCTGACGACTCTCGATTATCCGCGACGCGGTTGTGATCCGTGTTGAAGAAAACTATACTAGTGTTAAAACATGACGACGGGCCATTGATCCTTTATTGCGTGACAGGAGACTCTGGTACTGGGTTGCGATGTCGCGAGGTCTTTTTAAGTGGTCGTGACACGCATTCTGAGCAGTTTCTATTAAATTGGCAACAGCGTGTACAGACCGGCTGGCTGTGAGGCTTAGTGTGCAGCCCTACGATGGTGATTCTAATTTTTTCATTTTTTCCCGAGAAATTGAACACCTATGGAATGAAATTTACAAGGGAAAGCTAAAGTACTGGGGGGGGGGGGACCTGTTCCAGTGCCACTTTGTCCACCAGAAGTCTCACATGGACTGACCCGGGATCGAAGCCGGGCCTCCCCTGTGAGAGGCTGGCGACTTAACGGCCTTAGCCATGGGACGGTCCTACATTGAGGCTGTTATGGATCGTGACTGTACAGTTCCATGTCTCAGAGTCTGCGCCCAGTGAATCCAATCCGTAGTTCCCATTGTAATTTTTAATATAAATTTTAATATTATCCTTCCGTCTCCCTCCGTCCTTTAGTTCTTTTTATATGCACACCGTGCATTGTCTTAGATGTAAATCATCACAAACCAACTAATGCACGGTATTGACATTAACCTTTTAAAGCCTAGCGGTAACTTTACATACCGCCAAGTTTAACATTAAAAAATTCTACGTGGTGCCCACATTGCGTTTATGTGTTTTGTACGGATCTCAGAACAAACAGCAACTTTTGCCTTATAAAACATTAAGAGACTGGTTTTTATAACCGAAGTGGAGAGTGTTTACAGCGCGGTACGGACTGAGTCCTTCTATAAAACAGATACGCTTCGTCTTTAAAGGGTTAAACTGTTCAGAGAAATGCTCCTACATGTTTCGAACCCTGCGATGGTTCGAACATGTAGAAGCATTTTTCTGAACAATTTAATGTGAATATGGTACATTAATTGCTTTCTGATAATTGATGTCCTTTAAAATTTTCCCACCAGAATGCTGAATGTATTGTCTTTTTGTCCTGTCGTGTCCAATAATTGTAACACATTAAAATTTGTGCCTCTGGTTTGCCTGTGCAGAGTAACCTTAACGATTTTTTGTTTTAATTTTTAAAGACACAGTAAAAGTCAGCATAACAAAAGACGTATAAAACACACCCTAATTCAATAGGCAGTTATACACCAGACCAGTATAACCGCGAAATAAAGCGACATTACGAGAGATTTAATGAAATAGTACAAATAAATAACGCTGTGGAAGGTTTGTTAGGGTAGTTCAGTCGGTATAGTGACTCCGCTACCCGGGAGGGGGGGGGGGGGGTGAGAGACCGATCGGGATTGCGTACCCGACAGGGACAACAGATGGTTCTGTTTTCCAGTGTCTCCAGACCGGCCCTGGAGCCCACCATTTTTCCAGTTTAGTGGGTACAGAGGGGTCTTCCCGGGAGTAAATCAGCCGAAGCCTGAAGCTGACCACTCATCTGTCTAGTGTCGGGGTTAAGAATGCGCGGAGCTATACCTCCACTTCATCCATGTCGTTATGGCTTGGTGCTTAATTAAACACAGGGTCAGGTTTATTTTTATCTTGGTCTTTCCAGCATTCCATGAAACCTGTAGATTCGTTACTGTGTTTCCAGGAACCTACCCCGAGCCAGTTAAATCCATTCCACACCGCGAAGCAGCTGCTTGCAGTAACGCTTCGTACTGTGAAGGAGTTAAAACATTATATTTTGAAATTTTGTATTACATAGACTGTATTTCTTGTCCAAACCTTATTAACACCAGCAAGTGCACAAGGTAAAAACATTTACAGCGTGTATCAGAAACTCCTACATATATTTCGAAAAATTTTTGTCATCATGAGAGGGGTTCAAACAAAGGTGTACAAGGATTTCGCGTGTAAATGGATGCGAAGTTCTTGTACACCTTGGTTGAACCCCCTGATGATGACAAAAATTTATTCGAAACATATGTAGGGGTTTCTGATACACGCTGTAAATATATTTATCTTGTGCATTGATTGGTGTTTAATAAGCCTATTATATTTTGAAGTAAAATCAAGACGCCAGAGGAGCGGTTAATCCAACCGACGCAGTGACTAACCCAGACCAGTGATTGGGTTTGTGAGACGCACAACGCTGTTAAGTAACGGAGCACGCGATTGGCTTATGGCTGACAAGCATCATTATCTCCGAACACCCACAGTCAAAGAGCCACTCGAAAGTGGCCGATTAATGAATTGCATCATAAGTGATCTAAATCAGTGACCTTCCTCAACACACTTGATCTGAGTTATATAACAATCATTGTCAGTTCAACAGAGCGCTGATGCAAGAGTCAACTCTGTGTCTCACGTCTCTGCTCGTTATTTGAATTAGTAACTGTAACGCCTTATTGAGTGTATTGGCAAGACACGCGTTTGGTTTGCTGTGACATAAAGTTGTGGCTGTTAGTCAGTGCTGGCACTATATAAACTCGGTAGGATTCCTGTGGATGAAGGATCAGCCCGACGCGGAGACCTCTACCTGACAACACACAACATTAACAATGAACAGATATCCATGCCCCCGGCGAGAATCGAACCCATGATCCCAGCAAACGAACGGCCGCAGACCTATGCCTTAGACCGCGCGGCCGCTGGGATCGGCTGTAATTGTAAATACCCTGCATAAATGTGATAAATAATAATAATAATAATAATAATAATAAAAATAATAGTCATGCTAATGATGATAATTATCATCCATCACAAGTTAGGCCTTAATAGACCTGTTTTGGGCGTCATGTAATAGTCTCTTTAAAGGTACTCCACGTCGTCTTCGTCCATTTGGTCTATAATTCAGCAAATGCTGCTGCTGCTGCTGATGATGATGATAATGATGATGAAACCGAAAAACAGTTTGGGTACGAACAGCTGATGTAACTAGACTGGGATGAACGGCCGGACAATCGGGGTTCGATTCCCGACGGGAGTAGAGACTTTCCTGTACGCTACTGCACCCGTCCTGCTTGCGAGTGGGCGTCGTATGAGACATCAGAGTCATGACGCTGACCCCTCCCCCCGTACCGCCCTCGCACCCCCCGCCCCAAACCGAATGTAATGCTGATGTTAAGACCACGTGGAGCTCTGCTCTCCGCTCTCCCCTACATATTCGTAGGGCGATGCTTAACCCTTTAAAGACGAAGCGTATCTGTTTTATGGAAGGACTCAGTGCGTACCGCGCTGTAAACACTCTCCACTTCGGTTATAAAAACCAATCTCTTAATGTTTTATAAGGCAAAAGTTGCTGTTTGTTCTGAGATCCACACAAAACACATAAACGCAATGTGGGCACCACGTAGAATTTTTTAATGTTAAACCTGGTGGTACGTAAAGTTACCGCTAGGCTTTAAAAGGTTAAACACAAAATCAGCTTTCGCCTTTAGTTGGTACGCTGTTTTTATGATATTAGCGAGCCCCAGTGCAAACCGAAGCTTGTGCGGTCTGCTATAAGTGCAGGAAATTCTCCGCTATCTATCCCTGTCCCTGATTCTTGAATCTTGAAGACGTGAATTTAAAGGAAATTCGCAGTGTTGATCTTGCGATTGGATTAGCAAATCTTAGAGATATGCTCTGTACTGGGAATTATACAGTATCGCGTGTGACTGTTCTCATGCCTTGCCTGTGTTTAGATACGCGGTGGGAATGTCCCCACTGGTCGACAGGCATTAAGTATATCCACTTACAAGAAGAACTGAACACTCAGTTGATCTGCAGAAAATCTCTGTAGAAGAACGGCCGGAACGAAATGCTGTTACTTATTGGACAATGATGGCAACGCGATTACTGTCGCTGTTGATTGAATGCTTGTAGAATATAGAAAAATTAAAGGTTGAGAAGGTTAAGTTGTCCCTGTACAAGCTATGAAGTCATATGCGGGGAGTGGAGGTGTAGCTCCACTTATTCTTAACGTTGGCAGTAGACGGGACAGAGCCTCCGAAGCCCATTGAATGCGAGACTGGGTGAGCCCCAGGGCCGATCTGGGTGTTTTGGAGAAGAGAAAGAGTTCTTGCCATTACCTGTATTCGAACCCCGAACTGTCCAGCCAGCAGACTAGTCACTATACTGACCGAGCTATCCCGGCTACCACAATGTGAATATTATTGTGCTAAATCTGAGGTGACTTTGAAGGTTACCTTCTGATGAGATGACGCCGCGTGGCCTGGTGTAAATTTGCCTCCGTTTCGCACGAAGGTGGTGTTTCCGTCTTTGTTAACTCTTTCAAACCTGAAGATGGAGGCAGTATGTTCTTCCGAAACGTTCGTAAATTTCTATGAAACTACACAGCATCAGATTGCATTAGACAACGTCGCTTATAACTATGCTCGGTTTTATCGACCTTTATTTATTTAGCTATAGTAGTAGAACAGTGTTGCCAACACCGAAGATAAATATGCCGTGGGTAATGTGTCCGCTGCGGACATAAGTATATATTATTGGGCCAAACTTCGCGTTATAAGATGTTGTTGAAACATTTCGAAACTCGAAGTGTATCAAAGAAGTACTTAAGCATTCAGTTCCTACCTGACAAAACACACTGGACCAGGCGCAGCCCTATACGAACTGCTGGAAGCTTGTGTCCACCCACTGTGGCGTATTTTAGCTGAAGGTGCTGGCGAACAAAGTCACATTTTTCACTAATTTGCCCTTCGTTTCAACCATGACTGAAGGAATATGAAAGTAAAACCGTTTTTGTTGTTTAACCATTTGAAGACGAAGCGTATCTGTTTTGTATAAGGACTCAATGCGTACCGCGCTGTAAACACTCTCCACTTCGGTTATAAAAACCAGTCTCTTAATATTTTATAAGGCACAAGTTGCTGTTTGTTCTGAGATCCATACAAAACACATAAACGCAATGTGGGCACCACGTACAATTTTTTAATGTTAAACCTGGTGGTACGTAAAGTTACCGCTAGGCTTTAAAGGGTTAATGTGATATTTTCCCTCGCATTTGGTGCCGCCTAGTTAGCCTTTATGGACGGTACCTCCCCATACTGGATGTCTGTACTACGTACACAAATGTATCAACGGTGTTTAGCGAATTAATTTTTTGTTGTATGAATCACACGCAACACGTGAATGCACTGTGTTGATAAACTGCAGTTTATCACTGTTTTATGCACGCGGTACATGCCTTGGGCTTAACAGGATGTTAGACGGAAATGCAGTTTACGTTATGATTGCTTGCTTGCATTGAATGTCTCAGTATTAGCCACTTAACCTTTTAAATCCTAGTGGTAACTATGCGTACTACGCGTGGAAATTCTGTGTATTGCCACACAGTGTAGGCTATATGTGGGGCCATTATTTTATATGTCAACTGTCGGTTGTCACTTTAGGTTCTCTTATTTTATTTACGTAGCATACTGAACCGACAGCCCAGACGCGCGACTGAGTAGCGGCGGGGATTGACAAACGGTAGTCTTGTTGTTATGTCTCACAACACAGTAATACAGGTAATGCACGTTTAACGTAACAACGAGGCGCGTTCGCGTAACCATTGTTGCCGTGGAAGAGCAATAAATGTTACGTATTCTGAGTGTGTGTCTGTAGCCTTAGTTATCTAGCATGCGATGTGCATGCGCCGTATTATATTTTCATCTATGGCCTGTCTGTCTCTGCCATATTTTTATACATTATCTCATAGACGGCGCCATGTTTGGGAAAAAGTTGCTGAACATAAAGTGTGTGTTTCGATTTTCTCTACAACTTTTGTGTGAAACATTTCTTGTTATAAGAAGATTTGATCTAGATATTATCATAAATGTACGTAGGTCTCCGTGCAAAGTGTCTGTTATTTTTGCCAGATTTTAACGAAACTTGAATTTTCTCGACAGATTATCGAAAAATACTCAAATATCAAATTTCATGAAAATCCGCCCAGTGCGAGCCGAGTTGTTGCATGCAGACTTGCAGTTGTGGCGACGCTAATAGTTATTTTTCGCAATTTTCCGAACGCTCGTGAAAAGTGTTACTGTCCTAAACAACATTAATCGGTTGGTCTTTTATTGGAGACGGGGTGTATTCTCTGTGAGGTACGGACTGAAGTTTTATATATAGTGTAAGTGAATGTCAGTTCTCCATTGCGTTGCGAACGTAGCGGTTTATTTAGGAGACTGGAAATACATGCGTCTTGGGGTGATTACGCAAAGCGTAGTGATTTATATCGGGTACTGTGCGAAGCGATAACACGTATTATTGTGTACAGCATGGAGAAATGCCTTCAGAATCCGAAGATGGCTGGTGTTACATTGCGCGGACATTACCATCTGTCTTTGGACTGTACCCCCAGACGTACAGATTCGTACTGCCGATAAGAGGCGTGCGAGCGGCTACGTCCAGTCGAGAAAACAGTTGAAAGTGTCCATCATTTCTTCTGCATGTTCTGCCTGTAACAGTGAATCAAGTGCCAGACGTTACCTGTTCCGTTTACTTCCGAGCATCCCTCGCGACTTTGTCACCTTATCTTGTTTGCAGCTGAGGCTGTTGACTTCACAGTAAACTGGCGTGCATGCGGATGGCTCATTCGGTTTTTAAAATATACCTGAGTAGTGTGTTGTGTGACTGCGCCATCTGACATGCGCTGTCTTCTGCCTGTCAAACACTGGGGTAGCGGGTTCGAATCACGCTGGGGGGCATATATGTCTGTCTGTTGCGAGTGTTGTGTGTTGGCAGGTAGAGGTCTCTGCGTCGGACTGATCACTCTTCCAGAGGAGTCCTACCGAGTGTGGTGTGCCTGAGTGTGATCGTGAAGCCTCGATAACGAGGAGGCCCTGGCCCACTCGGGGCTGTTGCGCCATGGAGAGGGAGGGAGAGAGAGAGAGGGGGGAGGGTATAGCTGCACTTATTTTCGGCCGGTGTAGGCTGGTAGTGCCATGGTTATTTCCATGTAATGCGCTTGATCAAGCCAGTTTTGCCATGGTTAGCAGCATTTCCGTGGTTACGATAGAGCTTCGTCTATGAGTGACGCCACAATTGCGATTTACACGGTTTCCATGGGTAACGGGGTTTTCAGGGTTACCAGGCTGCCATGGTTACGATAGAGCTTGGTTTGTGAGTGACGGCACATCAAGGATTTCAGTAATTTCGATAGATCCTGATTAAAGACGGGGTGGTTTAGTTGATCTCCCGTCAAACGTGTGCCTGTAAATAAGATTTAGGAACGTGAATAACGGGACATGCGGGGCTGCATTTGTCTGACGTTTAACTACTATTGTACGGGTGAGCCTAGAAGTGTTCTTTTTTTGCATCAGTTGTACTAATGTTTTAATTTTACTCGCAGCGAACTACTTTATCAAAAGGATGTACGCCCCTATTTTGTACACTTGCAAGTTAAGGAACTTGAAAATACATACGCGATAATGTTTATTAGTGCCTTAGATTATGTTACATTGTGTTTCCTAAAAGGAATCAGTTGGTGATTATCAGTTTCCGGTAAAGACGTGCAGATAGCGTGTGGCAGTGTGCTGCGCTTGCAGTGCGAGTTGGCATCTCACTGCTGTTCGCCATAGACCATAATTCGTTGTTCTAAACCATTACGCCGAATGTCGGGGGCGCGTAGTTCGGAGGTCCGCGTTCAGATCCAAGCCTGGGGACCGGCTGTGCTGGCAGTTTTCGTAGTTTTCAGTACATCCAGGAACATTTGGTGATACTGTCTCCAGTCAGACTGTGGTCACTTTCTCTGATCTACGTTTCAGGTCACTGCTCACTGATATTTCTACAGTTGCACGCTGTGTAGTTTAAGGCTGCTAGCACCATCATTGTCGTAAAGAAACTGTGTAGATATTAAACACAGTTGCACGGTGGCCGTTTGTGTCATTGAACGCCGTTGTTTTATGGGATACATTTTTAACATTTTAGAAGTTTTAACATTTTATATTCACATTTCATGTACATCTAATGTAATTTGATATAGCACCCTTGATAGTTACTTGCCGAAACATGTCGGGAGAAGATGAACAAAAAAGATAAATAAACAATAATATTGTGCATAAGTTGGCTCTGTTTTGATATACGTCAAGGACATAGTTTATTTGACGACTCTTTTTAGCTGAAACTGCCCTATTGCACCATGAAGTTGCGATGATTACTGCTTTTTTATTTCCGGCGACGCAACAGCCCCCAGTGGGGCCAGGGCCTCCTCATTGTCAAGGCTTCATGACCACACTCAGACACACACCACAGGCGGTAGGACTCCTCTGGACGAGGGATCAGTCCGACGCACATACCTCTACCTGACAACACAAACACTCACAAGAGACAAACATCCGTGTCCGCGGTGGGATTCGAACCCACGATCCCAGCAAGAGCTCGACCGCAGACCTACGCCTTAGACCGCGCGGCGACTGGGATCGGCGATGATTGCTTAGTGAACTGAAAAGTATGACAGGGCTATGGTCGTGGACTTACCTGGGGGAACTATAAGAGAATTTGCATGTATAGACTGAGGAAAGCCACGAAGAACGTCAGGACATCCGTTGTGTTGGCCGAGTTTCGAATCTGTGGTCTCCCGAATGTGAGGCATGAGCCTTGCTTATTCGACTGCAGCATTCGAAGCGCCGTTCGTCTTGAGGCCACTTGCTATTCTGGAAGAGTGCCGTGTCTTGGGGTCACGTCCATGAGGGCAACACTTGGCGGCCGCTGCTGTGCTCGGTGTGTCGCGCCCAGTTCCGGCATATTTGCACTCGAGCTGTAACGGGCGGCTCTTTCCGATCTTGTGTTTGGGGTTTGTAGCAGATGAAGGAACCCGAGCGTTGGTGGGGGGGGGGGGGGGTGCTCCATTTTGGTAGAATTTTGGTAACGTTTATAAGGGTTATAGTAGGGCGGAATTTCGCACAGCAGTCTCGTCGCAGGATCTAAAGGGGGTTGACCTAGGGTCCACAGCCTGTCTCACAGACGACGCAGTGCCTCACTTATGCAAGACCATCCAGTAAGTGTTGCAGCCGTGTAAGAGTTATTCTGACAGTTATGCCGACAATCATAGCGTAAGTCTGCAGATGTCCCAGTCCACGCTGTGACGGTATATAGGAAGGAATACGAATGATGTGTAAATTTAAAGTTTTCCATACCGTGTACGTGTAAATCTGATTTGTATTATTTTTTAACCAACTCGTACACTAAAAAACTCAGTGTGTCAGGTTTCATATAATTCCCCGACATGTTTCGGTGTAGGCTACACCATCTTCAGGGGAAATTGTATTAACCTTTTAAAGCCTAGCGGTAACTTTACGTACCACCAGGTTTAACGTTAAAAAATTCTACGTGGTGCCCACATTGCGTTTATGTGTTTTGTACGGATCTCAGAACAAACAGCAACTTTTGCCTTATAAAACATTAAGATACTAGTTTTTATAACCGAAGTGGAGAGTGTTTACAGCGCACTGAGTCCTTATATAAAACAGATACGCCTCGCCTTTAAAGGGTTAGAACACTTTGAAACCACAGACTTTCTTCAGTGATTTCAAAGTGTTCTAATACAGTTTCCCCTGAAGATGGTGTAGCCTACACCGAAACATGTCGGGAATTATATGAAACCTGATACATTGTGTTTTTTAGTGTACGAGTTGGTTAATAAATAATGCAAATTATATGAGTGATGTGTATTTGGTCTCTCTTCATCTCGCTAAGTATACAAGCACGACGTTTCGAAAGCAAATTGCTTTTGTCTTCAGGTGCACTACAATCTTAAGAATAAGTAAGAATCTAAAAGAACCAAATGAATATGAATTTGTAAGTTTTTGGCCCTTTAGAGTGTTAATTTTTCTTAAGCTTCTAGTTCACCTGAAGACCAAAGCAGTTTGTTTTCGAAACGTCGTGTTTGTATACTCATTGACGATATGAGAAGTCCAAATGCGCATCAGTGATATTTCGTATGTTACGCCGTTTTGTAAGAACTGAACTGTGCATGCAGGAACAGCAGAGCTGTTAGTTTTCTCACTCTTAACCTGTGTGCCATATGGAAGTGAGTTGTCAGCAAGACGCCCCGACCGTTTTACCACCGCGAAAGTACCCCGATACGCATTAGGTAGTAGGCTGGATGGGTGGCAGAGCCGGTCTGGACGTTTCGTAGCCACCGCAAGTCGAACCGCTTACTGTCTAGACTGTATACCGAGTGCGCTATCCCGTCCAAGATGCAAAGCGCCTGTTAAAATATTTCTGTCCGTCAGTTTGTACGCATGATGTAACTCGAGTCCTGAACGTGTTTTCATGAAATTTGGTATTGTGGAATTCAACATACGTTTGGCGAGTCATTCATGTAACAGTTCAGTTACTGCGCGCGAAGACTACCCAGAGTTCCTCTGGACAAGTGAGCACATGCCCCAGAACTGTTACACTGTATTCGTTTCTTAACTTGTTTACTGTTAAAGCAGTAACCACTTTGCTTTACATTTTTTTTTCTGAAGACAGCGTTTTGCTTCCGTAACAGCAGGTGTCGAGGTTGTTTATTTTCACTTGATCACACTCAGACACACACCACAGTCGGTAGGACTCCTCTGGACGAGGGATCGGCCCGTCGCAGAGACCTCTACCTGACAACACAAACACTGTACAAGACAAACATCCGTGCCCCCGGTGGGATTCGAACCCACGATCCCAGCAAGCGCTTGGCCGCAGACCTACACCTTACACCGCGCGGCCACTGGGATCGGCTGATTACAAAAATGCTGAAGATAATGTAACCTTGATACTAACGAAGTGGCAGTGATATCAGGGCTGATAGTCTCGTGAGGTAGTTATTAAAGAAGTGGTTGTAGTATTTGATTAGGAACAGGGAAATAATGACATTATTTTTCCTGTTTGGATAGGTCTGTCTATCTCCGAGACGGCGACAGAAATGCTATTTTTGTAGGATGACGAATGATTTTTGTGAAGAAGTGGACAGCAGATAGCGGACTGTGTGTATAAAGCAAGAGTTTGATATCGTTAGTCTGTGTCCCATCTTGCAACTCATGTGCGTGCCACGCGACAGTCATTTCTGAGAAGACCTGTTACGAAGCAGGCTAGAGACATGCCGCAGTCGGTATTGCAGCCTCGGTCTTTGGCAATAAAACGTAATCTCAATGTGGTGGTGGTGGTGGTGGTGGTGGTGGTGGTGGTGGCGGCTGCTGCTGCTGCTGCTGCTGCTGCTGCTGCTGCTGCTGCTGTTGTTGTTGTTGTTGTTGTTGTTGTTGTTGTTGTTCAAGAAGTGTAGATTGTGTACTGTCCGGTTGAAATTTCAGCGTGCGGTGTTGCTAGCGCTGGTTTAATAAGAAAAAAGTGATGTAAGAAATGCACAGAAAATTAGTAAGGAATGCATGCAAATTGAATGCCGACGCTATTTTATCAGTATAAGGTGCCGTGGACGTCCGTCGGAGATGCAAAAGGAGCGGCCTTAGTTGGCTGAGCAACCAGAATATGCCTGGAGACTTATTCGTGATGATATGGTGATGATTATGATGATGGTGATACAGTTATTCGGCATTTTGAAACACACATGTTGTTTGTTTCTGAACTTGGGAACTTTATGGACCTTTCCCATCGTCTGTTATTTTGAAATTAATGTAATTAATGCAACAGTACTTTTCGGGGGGAGGGGGGCCGATCCTGTGTTCTAAACGTAGTTTTCTGTTGTATTAACCTTTTAAAGCCTAGCGGTAACTTTACATACCACCAGGTTTAACATTAAAAAATTCTACAAGGTGCCCACATTGCGTTTATGTGTTTTGTACGGATCTCAGAACAAACAGCAACTTTTGCCTTACAAAACATTAAGAGACTGGTTTTTATAACCGAAGTGGAGAGTGTTTTACAGCGCGGTACGCACCGAGTCCTTATATAAAACAGATACACTTGGTCTTTAAAGGGTTAATTTCAGTACATTAGACGGTGGGAAAGACCCGTAATGCGTGTGGGCCATACAACTGTCAGAACTCTATAGACGACTGTGTCGCTCGGTCTTGGCTCCTTGAAATTGGATTGCTCGTTAGGTCTGAATTTTTACATAATTCTTCTATTTCTGCCTGTTCGAGCATTGGGTGTTTATTTAACGACGCTGTCATTAGCGCATACTCTGTATTGTCGCGTAATCCGGGTGTTCCACGGTCACTGGGTTGGAAAGTTTATGGACGGAAGCGTTTGTGGCCTTATTTGACAAAATATTCCGGAATTTTCCTTGAAGGACTTAGAGAAAGGAAAGAAAAATCGGTAGGATAAGAAAGAAAAGTCTGTCATATAGCTGCCGTGCACCGAGATTATAACCCGCGATATCCTGAGTACGAGTGGTGCCATCTCAACAGTCGGCTGATCCGTGATATTGGTTGATCTTCATTCCCTTACGGTAGGGCGAAACTATTTCTGCGTAAATGACGCTGCTAGTGGCCCTATTGTCCATCGCTAGGATAACAGGTGAATGAATATGGAGCATTGGTGGAATGATATTCGACATGGCGGACGGAACTACTCGGAGAGAATGCGGTCCCAGTTTCACTTTGTCCACCACAAATCTCACATGGAGTGAACCCCTGCCTTGGCTGTGAGAAACCGGTGACCAGCCACGCCTGAGGTAAACCAGGTCACTAAGTTATTTAGTGTTGTTATTGTTTTGTTTTGGTTTGAACTCTTCTGCCTTCTCACTGTAAGTGTAGAACGTTATAGTTACACCTGATCACACTCATTGACACATACACACTCGGTAGGGCCGCCCCTGGATGAGGGATCGGCACGTCACCGAGACCTGTTCGTGTACAACACACAACATTCACAATACACAAACATTCATGCCCCCAACGGGATTCGAACCCGAAATCCCAGCAAGCGAGCGGCCGCAGACCGACGCCTTAGGCCTCACGGCTACTGGGATCGGTTTATGTTATTTAGTTACTGTTGAAATATCCTAGGGGATATACGAGGAAGGTCTGTGGTGATTGGCAGTTGGACGTATAAAGGGCGTTCAGTGGGATCGAACTGTTACCTTGCGGAAGGGAGTCTGCTGTTTGGGTCACGTGACTGGAGAATAGGTGAGGGTTTACACAGCGCCCCGAGCCACTTGAAACTCTCGCCCATGAGGAGGGTTCAACTTGTCACGCACAGATGGTGCAGGAGCACCCCGTGCCGTGCAACAAGGGTGTAAGCCGCAGCACCGGCAAATGCTGCATTTGTCACAAGAAAAAATGAAAAAAAAGCTACAGCACGTATCTTTAAATTTTACGTGTGTGATTTATGGTTTTTACACGGACAGAAGTGTGTAGGAATGAAATTAACCTTTTAAAGCCTAGCGGTAACTTTACGTACCACCAGGTTTAACATTAAAAAATTCTACGTGGTGCCCACATTGCGTTTATGTGTTTTGTACGGATCTCAGAACAAACAGCAACTTTTGCCTTATAAAACATTAAGAGACTGGTTTTTATAACCGAAGGGGAGCGTGTTTACAGCGCGGTACGCACTGAGTCCTTATATAAAACAGATACGCTTCGTCTTTAGAGGGTTAAGAGCGGATGAAGTTCAGGGAATGTCTCGCACCTGTCGGCCCGGGATCTCCTCTCCCTGTTTGCAGTCTGAGTGTGTAAACGTCAGGACACACAGAACTGTGATTTTGCCTGTTCTTTTGTACGGGTGTGAACTTTGGTCTTCAAAATTAAGGGAAGAACTTAACGCAGATTCTGTTCGAGAAGGGGGGGTCTGAGGAAGATGTTCGGACCAAAGAGGCCGGAGAAAATTGCATATGGAAGGGCTTCATGATTCGTGCACGCCAAGTATTATTCGGATGATCAGATCAGTGAGGGTGAGATGGGCGGGGAATGTAGTACGTATTGGAGAGGATAAAGATGAATACATGGTTTTGATGTGAAAATCTGGATGAAAGAGACCACATGGAAGACCTAAGCATAGATGGGAGGATAATATTCAGGGAATGTAGTACGTATTGGGGAGAATAAAAATGAATACAGGGTTTTGATGTGAAAATCTCGATGAAAGAGACCACATGGAAGACCTAATGATAGATGGGAGGATAATATTAAGGGAATGTAGTGCGTATTGGGGAGAATAAAAATGAATACAAGGTTTTGATGTGAAAATCTGGATGAAAGAGGCCACATGGAAGACGTAGGCGCAGATGGGAGGATAATATTAAAATGGGGATTTAATAAAAATGCATGATGAACTGGATTTATCTGGTTTTGTGTAGGGGGGAAGTGGCAATCTGTTGTGAATTCTGTGGTGAACCTTCGGGTTTCATAATATGCTGGCAATTTGTTGACCAACTGAGGAATTGTAAGCTGCTGAAGAACGCCTGTACTGCTTGGAGTTGGCTGATCACGTTTTTGTGAGGTTCAGTTTCGATAGCAGTTGCTAGACCCAGTGCTAGAAAGACAGTTACAACAGAAATCTTTCCAAGACGAACTCATGAGTCCAACTTACACCCTTTAAGGCTAAGAGGTTTTATTGCTCAGGCTGTCACTCGCCACATTTTGACCATAGAATCACGGGTTCGATTCCAGGCCAGTCAATGTCTGATTTGTCGTAGACGAAATGGCACTGGGACAGTTTTTTTCTCCTATAACTGCTGTTTTCCCCTGTCTGTATCATTCTGAAAGTAGTCTGTGCGTATTCATTATTCTACCACCGACGCTATATAATCGTTACAGTTTACAGCGTTGTTAAATAAACACTTCTTTGCATACGTATACGCTGCGTTAACTTTAAGATAAACTGCATTTTGCCAGTGCCGGGGTAAGGGACGAAAAAAACCGGACAACTGTCCATGGCGCCAAGACGTCCCTGGAATACTGGAAAAAAATATGGTGATAGAAATGTCAGGTTTCCACAGGTGAAAGAATTTTGACCGAAAATTATCCGCAGTTTGGGCACGCGCCCTCAAAAAAATTTCGTCAGCCCTGTCCTAGGCCGAAAAAGTTGTGAAGGCTGTTGGTTTGAAGGGGCGCGAAATTACTAGCCGACCCGGGGCGTCTCACATATCTCGGGGCTGGCCGTGTATTTTGCCCACGCAGTGCACTGTTTGTGTATCCAGTGATTCTCAGAGCAAGCAGTGATTTTTACTCGAAAGAATAGGGTAATGGAAGCACGGCGTTTGGTCTGTATTTCAGGCCTCAAAGGGTTGTTTAATGTAAAATCTGTAGAATGTAAAACCAGTGCGGCAGTAGATTATATTGAAATGTGTACTGCAGAAACTTGGTTGACTTAGAGGTAGAACTTGTCAAATTACTGCCACAATAACCATGATGACCTCGAGTTCTGGCATTCCTCATTCCCCTGAGACGCGGGTATCTCTGCAACCCGTCTAGCACCGGCACCGCTGTCCTTATCAGACCTCCTCCACGCAGCCAGTACCTCGTCTTTATCTGCGCCTTGCCACCGCTTGGCAGCGCTACTATCGCACCAGGCCATGCAGCAGTCTCCGTTTCTCTCTGGCTGTCTCACTCCCTCTCTTATCGGTCACTATTAGAATATCTAAATATCCATCCGCCACAGCGTCGTACTACAGAAATATAGTCCCCCTCCCTGTGCTGCAGAGATAAGGCGAGTCCCGACCCCCTTATTTATATTCATCAATGCTATCAGTTATGAACAGAAATGTTTATTAGTCGGGCGTCTTAAGGGGCGCAGTCCATTCCTTGTAGCGACGAGATAACGAGGAGCAAGAAAAAAGTTGTTTGTAAGGAGCACAGCTACCGAGGAGTCAAGTGTTCGATTCCCCATGTGCGGAGACAAAGGCACCTAACCTCGTCACAACCAGTCCCAGACGACGTGCGTTTAAACATTGTTGCCTAAAGTTTGTCCAGAGTAAATACTCAGTTCGTACCTCATAGTAAACAGTCTCGTTTATAC
Organism: Coptotermes formosanus; assembly: GCA_013340265.1. Taxonomy (NCBI): domain Eukaryota; kingdom Metazoa; phylum Arthropoda; class Insecta; order Blattodea; family Rhinotermitidae; genus Coptotermes; species Coptotermes formosanus. Next base: position 2,297,171 of record BLKM01000588.1, on the reverse strand, counting down.
GGCGTTGTCAGATTGTGACGCTGCGAACGTGTGTGTAAAAACGAGCCGGCCTAGACTAGTTGAGGGATAACACCAGGCTTACGTGGCGTCATACATTGAACACCCTGTAGAAGGCGATTGGTTAATGCTGTAAAAAGCGGTATTTTATTCTGAGGGTCGTATGGAACGAACAAATATCCCGTGGGGACAAAATGTAGGTTGTAAACGTTAAAGGGGCGGTAAATATAGAAACCGCTATGGGAAATAAGAACGCAGAATTGACTATAGGTTAGTGCTGATAACCTCTGATACAAGCAATAATCTGTAGAGATGGATGTAAGGGAAAAGCACGTGTTAGTGAGTTGGTAACTACTTAAATATACGGAAACGAGTAACTAAAATGGCGCCATCTAGCAGAGAAGCTAACTACATAAAGCCCGTAGCCGATGTCTGTATGGAGCCAGACGAATTTACTGCACAACTTAAATCCCACTTCCTTAAGTGTACACTTTAATATTATCCCTTCGTCTACACCTTTCATCCAAGTAGTCTCTTCCTTTCACTTTTTGCGACCAACGTTCAGTGGGTCCCTGTATTTCTGGCAAGGGGCCACAGGCGTTAGTGTCAGCTGGTTCGCGGGCCTCGCGTGTAAAAATTGTTTTTAATTTTTATGGTATATGCAGGGCTGTGGAGTCGGAGTCGGTAAAAATGTACCGACCCCGACTTCGACCTCGATATAAAATCTTAAATAGATACTAGCTACGATAACCATTAGACTTATGCTTAAATATAGGTTATAAGTCTAAAAAGTAGCCTGATGATTCACGTGGTGGTGATGAAATGTCTTATGATACCTTTTTTCACTTTAGTAGGTTTACCAATATCATATAACACATATTGAGCTCGTATGAAGGAGTAGGGGTCGGAGGTTTTATGTACCGACTCCACAGCCCTGGGTATATGTATATATGTAAAGCAGTCCCATTACAGGCCTGGACAGGCCCTGAGGGTTCCAGGAGGTTGAGGCTCCCCGATTTCCAGACAGTCGACACTTGAAGGTGTTAAGGTTGTCAGCCCTACGCACGGGCCACCTTTACCCCCCGGGAAATATTCCTGGTACTCATTTCCGTTAGTGGCTGAGTCGACCCCAGGGTCATAGTGCAGCCGGGAAGGATTATGTCAATGAAAAATTCCAACGACACCATCGGGAATGGAATCCACGCGGTGCCTGAACCAGCTGCACCACCGCGTACCCTGTATATGTGTATATATAATTTACAAATGTTACTGCGGCCAGAGTAACAACATGGCGGCCCGCGGGTTGGAACGCTTGTACTAGCGCTCTTTGCGAAACTGAGTGTCGTTTTCTGAGTTGTGTTAACACGACAGCAATAATTGAGAGGCGGCCGCAATAAAGTGAAGTGTGTGTATCACCAGGACGCTTAGCGTGGGGCCCAGCCACACTTCATAAGCCGTAAATCATGAAGAAACAATGCAAGGCTTCTTCGAAATAGCCCTTTAATAGCGTAACGTGGTTATGACACATTTTTTTAAGCAAGAACCATTAAATTTAGCCGCTTTATCTGTGTTTGTGCCGCGCTGTGTGTAATACACTGCTTCCTTGAAGCTTTTGTAAATACACTTGACGCCCGGAAAGCGTTGCTATAAATTGGTTTTCATTTTTAAGTGTTCTGATTTCTCAGTTAGTGGGTTGACTAGCCTGCTATCTGCACGACCGAAATACCGGCTAAAATGCCTGGCAAGGGCACGTGCTTTTCTGTGCCCCGCATCTTTCAGACCACCTGTGTAGTCCACCAAGCCTGATATCCGTTGGGTATTGGGGGGGCGGCACCATCTTGTGCCAAGATTAAGAATGCATGGAACTGCACTTTCACTCCCCTATACGTCTTCATAATATAGTGCTTAATTAAACGGAGGGGCATCTCACATGCTACATTTCGAGCCCATCTCATCCTCACCCTATTAATGATGCAGGGGCATACCTAGAATTTTTCATTGGGGGTGGGGGCTGACCTTGAGGCTATATTCAGTTATGTTGATTTTAAAAATTACATTATAAAAATCATGCTGTAAGCACAACATAACACTGTCTGCAACTGCATTTATATACATACGAATATAACTACATGTTCCGTGACTCAATCACAGTGTCCTGTCTTCTTGTTTTTTTATTTTATTAATTTATTTTTCAAAATTCTAATGTACCAGAGATCAGCCGATTTAAGTGGCTGATTTCAGTTGAAGAATGAATCACGTGAAACGTTTGATATAATAAGGGTCTACAAATCTGCGGTTTTTGAATTTCGGTTTTCGAGGGTTTGGGGGGCTGCAGCCCGGCAGTCCCCGCCTTTGGTGCGCCCCTGTAGGGATGAGACGTCTTCGTTACAAATTTTTCATTTGCAGGCGATAATCGTAAAGCGGAAAGTAAATTTCTTACTGCAGACATTTTGCGAATATCTAGTTACATCAAGGGCGGTGAAATATGTGGGACGGAACGCATAGGCTGTGAGGGAAATGTTGCACACTGAATTTTAATCGGGAAACCTAAGGAGAAGGGAACCCTTGGGGCAAGTAGGCTGAGATGGAAGGATAACAATAAATGGAATTTAAAGGTGTGGGCTGGTGGCTTAGGGTAGGCGAGTGGCGGGCTCTTGTGAAGACGGGGATGAACACTCGGTATCCATAAAAGAGGAATTTTTTGACAAAGTCAGATTGTCGCCTGATCAAGGGAGAATGTGTTTATTGGAGTTGGTTAAAATGTTAATACCAGGGCTGTGGAGTCGGTACGCAAAAGCTCCGACTCCGACTCTTTGACTCCCCGATTTTTAAAAGTCCGACTCCGACTCCTTCATAAAAGCTCAATATGTATTAATAACGGTAAACCTATAAGACATTTCATCACCACCACGTGAATCATCAGGCTACTGTTTAGACTTATAACCTATATTTAAGTATAAGTCTAATGGTTACTGTAGCTGTCAGGGCTCTGGAGTTGGAGTATCTAGTTAAGGTTTTAGACTGAGGTCGGAGTCGGAGTCGGTACATTTTTACCGACTCCTACTCCACCTAAAATCCCCTCCGACTCCGAATCCGACTCCGCAGCCCTGGTTAATACTGGCAACGTTGCAAAATACTACACAAAATTGTTTAACCTGTCTAGATATTAACCCCTCCTCGGTGCATCGTACGGATGTGAATGCATTTAACCCTTTAAAGACGAAGCGTATCTGTTTTACATAAGGACTCAGTGCGTACTGCGCTGTAAACACTCTCCACTTCGGTTATAAAAACCAGTCTCTTAATGTTTTATAAGGCAAAAGTTGCTGTTTGTTCTGAGATCCGTACAAAACACATAAACGCAATGTGGGCACCACGTAGAATTTTTTAATGTTAAACCTGGTGGCACGTAAAGTTACCGCTAGGCTTTAAAAGGTTAAGGATGCAATAAATTTAAAATCGCTCTTTCCTGGGCAGTGGTTAGAATTTAAATTCGTAGCGTCTCTGAGGGGCCAAGACATTGCTACATTTTATTTGTGGATTCGTTTAATGTTTATTCCCCCCCCTCCTCCCCGCCCTATGGGGTAACAGCTCTTAGTGGGCCAGGGCTTTTATCGAGGCCTCACGGTCACACTCAGACACACCACGCTCGGTAGAACTCCTCTGAATGGGTGATCAGCCCGACGCAGAGACCTCTACCTGACGACACACAACACTCACAAGAGACAGACATCCATGCCCCTGCTGGGATTCGAACCCGCAGTCCCAGCAAGTGAACAGCCGCAGACCCAAGCCTTAAACCGTGCAGCCACTGGGATCGACTGATGTTTATTTAACGACGCTGTATTTGAGAATGTACAGTCGAACAATTAGCTGACGAATTTATAATCAGTTTGGAATGAATTGGCCGTGTTCTAATTCGCGATACTGACCACTGGTTTGCGGTTCAGGGACTGATGACGAGCAGCGAATGCGGTTATGTGACCGAGTTTTGAACCCGTGACTTCCCGAATACGAAGGTGGAGTGCTGCCTACTCGACCGCGACGTTCCGTAAAGCGGTGCTAGTTGATGAAGTTATCGGACCGCACTGTGAACATGATTTCTGTAGAATAACTGAAATGAGAAAACATGCTTTCATGATGCTGATGTTATCTCGCGGGAGACTCACGTACTGGGGGATCAGCTTGGTTGATCGACTGGGATGCAGGAATGTTTGTGTTAATAGTAAATGGCGGTGGAAAGTTCTGTGTTGCAGGTTTATGTTGGTTGCCCTTGAGGCGATTTCAAAATCCTGTTGATAGACGGCATTAGCGGAATAGTGTGATACCCAGAACACTTGAGATCTGCCCTCTTCTGGGATATTACGCAACGTCAAGTGGTAATCCTTTGCGGACGTTTCGGGAGAGCGTATCGGTCCCATCTTCAAGGGGTAAGAAGTCCAAAAAGAAAAGGCAAAACGCTTCTTATATTGGAAGCAAGTCTTGTTCAAGGCAACTAACAAAGTAGCTGCCTAACTAACTAACTAACTAACTAACTAACATACCAACCAAGTAACTAACTCCATAAATTCGAGTAGTTTGTGGGAAACTGTTTGTTCCTCAACTAGTCAAATTCCCCACATTTTATGGGACTAGAAGTTTCATTACCGTGTTTACAAAATCCCGCCTCGTATCCGTATCGTGAGCCAGATGAATCCAATACAGACCATGCCATCATGTTTCTTTAATGTGAGTTTTCATATGCTCGTACCATCTACACCTTCGTCTTCCAAGTGGGCTGTTTGAGTCTGGAATTTAGACGAAACTGTGTAAGATATCTCTCACGCGTGCCACTTGCCGCGCCCACCTCATTGTTTTTGATGCGATCATTCTGATAATATTTGCCGAGGAGTACAAACTGTGAACTATGCAGTTTTCTACACACTCCTGTTGCCTCAATACTCCAGATGTCCAAATGTTCTCGTCAGCACCCTGTTCTAGAACTCTTGTGTCTGAAGGTTGCTATCCTGTGCGACATAACACCGCCCAGTTCCTTAGAATTTTACTGATGCATCAGAGGAACTGCTGCATACATTTCCAATACCCTGAACGTGGTTTCCCCTAAACGTCGGTGGATGTCTGCCGCACTACACGTTTCAGAAGGCGGTGGTTCCATAGACAGTGCCATATGAGTACCTTCAGGCTGTGTTCTTCCCCGAATGTCCGAGACCAAGTTTCATACCCACGCCACACGCAGAGAGAACGATGTCGAAAGAAAATATATGCTGGTGCAGCGGCAAATTGTCATCAAAAAGTGAAATAAAGTGAAATAACGGCTTCAGGGAGTCTGTCAGGCGCCGTTGGACAATGTTTATTTTGTCATTTCTTGTTTGTGTTTGATACTGAACGTAGATTTGATAGCGGCAATGACCTTGGTAAATGCTCAAGTTGCCGGAAGCCGTGCCTTTGAAACATTTTGGCTTAGAGGTTATTTATATGTTACCATCTGCTTTAACCCTTTAAACACGGAACGTATCAGTTTTATATAAGGACTCAGTCCGTACCGCGCTGTAAACACTCTCCACTTCGGTTATAAAAACCAGTCTCTTAATGTTTTATAAGGCAAAAGTTGCTGTTTGTTCTGAGATCCGTACAAAACACATAAACGCAATGTGGGCACCTTGTAGAATTTTTTAATGTTAAACCTGGTGGTACGTAAAGTTACCGCTAGGCTTTAAAAGATTAATATTCAACTCCCTGTCTACGCCTTCGGGCCGGGATAAATCAGTCGGTATGGCGACTTGCAAGGGACTGGATGGTCCGGCGGTCGAATCTCGGTAGGGGCGAGATTTTCTATACCCGTCCAGACCGGCCCTAGGAACCACCCAAGGTCCTGTACAATGCGTACGTTGTTTCTGCCATCTTCAGGTGTGAAGAAGTCCAAACTGGGACCGATGGGTTGTCCTGAAACGTCGGTACAGAATGACCACTTAACGCTGCGTAATGTCCCAGAAGAGCGCAGATGTCGCCTACATCGCGGCGGAAGCGTGACTTCACACAATAAACAAATCGGCAGTCTTCGATTGCGTGGTGCTTCGTTTTTTATTTTTTCTTGATTAGACGTGGCTTTTTTGACGTCATGTTAACACCGCTATGTTCCGTCACATTCTTTCCTTAACATGTGCATTTGACGTGGGAGGTCTTCGAGTGTTTCTTTAACCTTTTAAAGCCTAGCGGTAACTTTACGTACCACCAGGTTTAACATTAAAAAATTCTACGTGGTGCCCACATTGCGTTCATGTGTTTTGTACGGATCTCAGAACAAACAGCAACTTTTGCCTTATAAAACATTAAGAGATTGGTTTTTATAACCGAAGTGGCGAGTGTTTACAGCGCGGTACGCACTGAGTCCTTATATAAAACAGATACACTTCGTCTTTAACCTTTTAAAGCCTAGCGGTAACTTTACGTACCACCAGATTTAACATTAAAAAGTTCTACATGGTGCCCACATTGTGTTTATGTGTTTTGTACGGATCTCAGAACAAACAACAACTTTTGCCTTATGAAACATTAAGCGATTGGTTTTTATAACCGAAGTGGAGAGTGTTTACAGCGCGGTACGCACTGAGTCCTTATATAAAACAGATACGTTTCGTATTTAAAGGGTTAATCAGACAGTCACGGCAGTAACAGAAATGAAGTTTGAGGCACACTGCTGTCACTTAGCCTGCCGTATACCTGATACCATACAACACTGATGGATAAGCTCGTTATCCCTTAACTAGTAGAGAAAACTCCTATCTGTTATGGAGTCCACACCAGCCCAGAATCGGCCCCTACCCTGCAATGTTACGAATTTATTTCCCATCCTCACACCCTATTTCTTTAAGCCCAATTTTAATATTATCCTGTCATATCTGAACCTGTTCCTCTGAGGACCTCCAGCCAGACTTTTATACACTTGGGCCGTCTGTCCGATCTGTATTCCGTATGCATTGTACTTTATTGGCGATAGAGCATGGGAAGTGTATGTGTCACCTTGCGGACATTTCCAACTTGATCGATGCAGTGTTAAGAAAACATTGAAGACTGATAAACGCGTAATCAGCCCTGTCGTTCTGTTGATATTGCATCAGAACGTACCGTAAAATTTAGCATCTAACGTCTGTATGTGTGTATGAGCAGCAGTGAAACTTTTCTCGGTTTATCCATTTCTGCATGGCGTAGCTGCGCATGACGTTCTTATTTTGTATGGCTTGTTTAACGACGCTGTCTATAATACAAGCTGTATTGCGTTATGAGTAATGAGTTGGAAAGGATGTGGATGGAAGCGGTCGTGGCGAAATTCGAGGCTACTAATTGGCGCCTGTCTGGCGTGACGGAAGGAAAGCCTGAATTCCTCAGGGCAGCCGATTTTAACGTTTTAAAGCCTAGCGGTAACTTTACGTACCACCAGGTTTAACATTAAAAAATTCTACGTGGTGCCCACATTGCGTTTATGTGTTTTGTACGGATCTCAGAACAAACAGCAACTTTTGCCTTATAAAACATGAAGAGATTGGTTTTTATAAGCGAAGTGGAGAGTGTTTACAGCGCGGTACGCACTGAGTCCTTATATAAAACAGATACGCTTCTTCTTTAAAGGGTTAATAGCGAGATTCAAACCCTGAATCTCCAGGATACGAAGCGGAAGTACCGCCTTCCTGCACCGTAGCGTTTGTCTTAGGCGCGATCTACAGTGTGGGCACGCGTAAGTTTACGTTCAGCGGGAAGTCTTCGCGCGCTTCCTTACATAAAAGCATTTATTGTATTACATAATGTGCTTAAGATACGAAGTTAAGACAATCTTTTCCTTAAAGTTGGTAGCGTTTGTTTTGTATTTAATAAATACCGGGCAGATTAGATTACATTAGTGCATCTCTTGCCTTATGTAATCTTTTCATTCGATTCGTTGTCATCGAATACTATTTGATCATATATACGCAGACGCTGATAAAAATTTGCATGTCTTATTGTAATTTAAACTATCGTTTCTCTTAAAAGCCTCTTCTTTGTTTATATTCGATTGAGCTTACTACTTTGTGCCTCCATTGTACGACGGCCCACCAGTTGAGTAACACTGTCATAGACGGTAATCTTTTTTTATGCAATGCGATACAAATTACAGGATGAAATTCCAAAACAGGAGCGATTGGTGGTATTTGTTCGCATATCATTCTGCAAACTGTGGTTTTAAAATTACAAAATCATTAAATCGACAAACGTACATGTCTGCAAGGTACGAAATGTGAAATGTTAGATTAACCCTTTAAAGACGAAGCGTATCTGTTTTATATAAGGACTCAGTGCGTACCGCGCTGTAAACACTCGCCACTTCGGTCATAAAAACCAGTCTCTTAATGTTTTATAAGGCAAAAGTTGCTGTTTGTTCTGAGATCCGTACAAAACACATAAACGCAATGTGGGCACCACGTAGAATTCTTTAATGTTAAACCTGGTGGTATGTAAAGTTACTGCTAGGCTTTAAAAGATTAAATATTTGCCAGCTGTTTGCAGTGTACAACTGCAGGTTCATTAGCAATGCGCATTGTCGAATGAATAAGCAGTCAAAACGGAAAATCATAAACTCAAACGACCAGTTCCTACAGCGAAAACCTTAACACACAATTTAGATCGAAATTACTGGTTATGAATCCGTGTTGCCAATACATCACCCGTTTCCTTCACAGTACATACGAACGGTATATAGGAGACACCGGGTTCGTATACTATATAGGGGTCACCGCCCCTCCGTGCTGAGACACGTTGTGGTTTCGTGTTTCTTTCCACCAGGAGAATGTCAGCAGAGTATCCTGAAGTATTCCATTACCAGGGGCGTGGCTGGACGGGCGAGGGGGTAGCCAGAAGTGCAGCTACCGCGGGCGCCAGAACCCAGGGGAGACAAAATGAATAATTCTAAATGAAAATTTGTTTTTTCATCCATTTAAATTATTTAGCTAGATTATTAAATTAAGAAAGTGGAATTAAAAAATATCATATCTCAGACCTAGAAAATGAAATCCTTAGCAAGAGCTGAAAACTAAAAGAGATGTGCAGTAAATAGTACAGAATTTAAGATTAAAATTTCATTAGCAGTGCAGAACTTATGACTAGTATAAGGGATGTGCACTGCAGAAAGGTTGGTGTTAGCAGGCACGTGGCTGAATCCTGTAATGTGACTAAACGTATTATTATTATTATTATTATTATTATTATTATTATTATTATTTCATTAGTGAGCCAAATAAAATGAAATTTAGTAAATCCTGTTTTTTTTAAGTTCATAATTTCTCTTAGGGACATCCATTATAATTATTTACCCCGGGCCCTAAAAACCTAGCAACGCCACTGTTCGTGACTGCCTCTTTCCAAATCATTGCCTGTTCAATCATTTGGGGTTATCTTAAGTCTTATTCGGGCCTTGAAAATTCGTGTTGCTGAAATAGCGTCGTCAAGTAAGGTTTACTGAAAACTTCTATTGGCTGTACATGTGTGTGACGTTTCTCTGCAACGTCGGCCAAAATATTTTTCACAGTGGATAGATATTAGCGAATTATGCCCGACACGCATGCGCATAACGCCTCCATCTTTAGAGTCGTGGTGTGTAGAGGGAGAAGGAGGTGTTACAATTACTGTCTGTTGGCGGGCTGTGGAAGAAGGTCTGGTGAAAACAGAAGTTCTTGAAAGCCACGACCCGTTTCTCACTTCGGCCGTGAAGATGGGGGCATAATTTTCCTCCGAAACAACAGAACAACCAATTTCAATACAGTGCTAAGATTTCAAAGCAGGATTTACCTTGACAGAGTCATCATGAAAGCTTTAAAATCAGTATTTGTTCTTATATCAGCAGGACGTCTCACACTGTGTGAACCTACACGTCGGCTGTTATCGGCAGTGACGGTCGTTGCAGATGGCAGGAATAAGTTGTGACGAGGAGCAGGAGTAAGTTTGTAAGAAAGAGTAACTCCGAAGTTGCGATAGCATATCTGTCTTCTTTTTTATTTATAAAGTAAAGTATAGAGAAAGAATTGGGCTCAAAGTTTTCATATACCCTACGTACGTTATCGCTGGGTCCGCTCCGCGAACTCTAAGGCCAAAGTTTAAAACTTGGCTATGAATAAACAGTGAGGTGGTTACACACAGGGTCGTAGTTTACGGCCCCCGCACAGTTACGGGGGGTGGGCGAACTGCGAGTACTAGAGTGTCAATAAATTGTACCAAGTGCCTGGTTGTGCATTTTATATTTATGTTGCAATTTAAATCTAGTGTAAATATTTAACATTTTAAAGCCTAGCGGTTATTTTACTTGCCACCGGGTTTAACATTCAACAATTCTAAGTGTTTCTCGCATTGAGTTTACGTGTTTTGTATGGCTCTCAGAACAAACAGTGGCTTTTGGCGTAGGCAGCATTAACAGACTGGTTTTTATGACTGAGACGGAATGTGTTTACAGCGCGGTACGCGCTGAGTCCTTATATAAAATAAGACACGTTTCGTCTTTAAAGGGTTAAATACTGCGTGTATACTAGTGTATAGCTTTCAGTCTTCGAAGCTGAACATTTACCTCGAAAATTGAATTTTCTCTGCAGATTTTCGACAAATGCTCAAATATCAAATTTCATGAAAATTTGTCCAGTGGGAACCGCGTTGTTCCATGCGGACGGACAGACAGACAGACACACATGACGAAACCGATAGTCGCTTTTCGCAATTTTTTGAACGCGCCTAAAAAAACGAAGTGCTTATGTGGAGACTGCGCCCGTCCGTCCGTCCACTTTTGGCATAGAATCAGTACCGATGCATCAGACTCCCATGAAATTTGGAGTGCTTATTCATTACAAAAGAACTTCTCGAGCAGTCGTGAGTGTGCGACAGTGGGTGCTGTGAGAGTCATGCTTTAGTTAAGGGCGTAAATGAGTTTTTACCAGTTTCTACTGATTTGGTTGAAATTTAGTTTTGAAAGTCTCCACGTCATGCCGTTGGGTTTCCTGCTGAACTTCTGCGCAGGGAAGGCCGTACTTTGCGTATGGGTGTAAATGAAACTACATCTATGCATGTACCGGGACACCGCATGATACTTTGACAGGAAAGAACCCATGGCGCACTCCGTACTACCTTACGGAGTGCGCCATTTACAATCGTGTTATGGCAGACTGTTTACTGCGCGGTGCGCACTGGGTCTTTAAATATAATTCGGCTTAAAGTCACTTTTCGATGACTCAGGAGATTACTCGTCGGCCTCTCACCACGGAGGGTTTGTTTTCGATCCCGGATTAGTGCGTGTGGGCATTTTGGTTGACAGTGTGGCATGGGGCAGGTTTCTTTTCTGGTTACTTTGGTTTCCCCTGTCATGACGCCATTGCTCCACACTTATAACTAACTAACTCCACGGAGCAGAGGCCTTCTTGAGAAGCCAACAGTTTCTCAGATAGTCAAGAAATTTCCCGCATTTTATGGAAACCGGAGGTTCATTACCGCATTCACAACAGTCCGCCACCTGTCCTTATCCTGAGCCAGCTCAATCCAGTCCATGCCCCATCCCAATTCTTGAAAATCCATTTTAATATTATCTTCCCATCTACGCCTGGGTCTCCCAAGTGGTCGCCTTCCCTCAGGTCTCCCTACCAGAATCCTATGTGCACCTTTCTTTTCCCCCATACGTGCTACAGCTCCATACTTGTTTTCATCTTAGAACGATTCTGTGCAGAGTGACAAACGGACGAAGACTGGGAGATCTTTCGAAAATCGGGAAGAATTGGATAGAAAAATCACTGCGTTACAAGCCGGAAGGTCGCGGGTCCGATTCCCGATGATATCATTGAAATTTTTCAGAAACATAATCCTTCGCTGTGGCCCTGGGGTCGGCCCAGCCTCTAATAGAATTTTCTTGGGGGTTAAAGACGGCCGGTGCGTATGGCTGACAACTTTACCACATTCATGTGCCAATTGCCTTGAAATCTGGGAACCTCAGCCTCCTGGAACCCTCAGGGCCTGTCCAGGCCTGTAATGCGATTGCTTTGCCTTTACCTGTTGGATAGAAAAATACGTTAAATTTTTTTCGGTCTTCAGAAGGTTTATGTAGTCTAATGTGCTGTGTGGTTCGGCTGAAGAGATTGTAATCATACGCCGTGACCTCGAAGGAGATGGCATGCTGGTCATAAATGATGAGTATGTATTTTGAAGCATGAACTGTAGACCTAATAATACAGCATCGAAGCGGTAAACTTGTGGGGTGGCCAAATTACTGCGAACTGTGTATCTGTTTCTTTTTTTACATTAACCCTTTAAAGACGAAGCGTATCTGTTTTATAAAAGGACTCAGTGCGTACCGCGCTGTAAACACTCTCCACCTCGGTTATAAAAACCAATCTCTTAATGTTTTATAAGGCAAAAGTTGCTGTTTGTTCTGAGATCCGTACAAAACACATAAACGCAATGTGGGCACCACGTAGAATTTTTTAATGTTAAACCTGGCAGTACGTAAAGTTACCGCTAGGCTTTAAAAGGTAAAGTGACAGCATTGCGGACGCAACGTTTAAAGGCGCTGACGAGTATAGGCTGATGCATTTTCATTCTCGGAAGTCTTGTTTGTATTGTTTGAAGCGTCTCTCACGAAAAATATGTTGGAAGTTGTCCTGTATCTGCATCTGCCATCTCCAGGCCACACCAGGTTCCACATCCAGATAGCAGCAGCAGTAGCAGTGTCGTCTTGCCGTCTGTTTGTTTTCTGCTATCAAAACACTCCGTCAATGGCAAGGCCACTGTACACACACATGCAGATGGCACAGAATTCTGTGCTGCCTGCTAGCTCGCCTGTGCGGTACATTTACCCTCTTCGAATGTTAATATTTACACAGCAACTTCTCGCATAGTTGGAATCCGCAGGTTCGTCACCGTGTTCACAACAACCGATGTTTGTTCTTGTCCTGGTCGGATGACTCCATTCCACACCTCCCATCTTATTTGGGGTTCTTCCAAATAAGTCGTACAAGTTCGATGCGCTGTGTGATGTTTCGTAAAATGCTGGAATTTTGCGGTGGACAGCTCTTAGCTTATCGCCCAACCCCCAGGCTGGGAGGCAACCCCATGCCGGCTGTCGGCGACAGCCTATTGAGAATACTCGCAGCTATCCTGCGTATCTAGAGGCCGTCTTTTCGGCTCGTAACCTTATGACGCGCCATGCCGTGGCGATAGGTTCCTCGTCATCGTGGTAAAGTTAAGACTCGCTGTATCTATTGTACAAATAACGTGGTTACAATTGGCATTCGGAAGCTGTGCATTTTCCACAAACATCGTATTTATGTATTGGAATGTTCCCATAATAAACACCATTAACCGAATGCAGGTGCAATCCCCACTAATCACTCTATTCGGGTACCAGGTTTCCTCGTCCTGTAGTGGGCGAGCCAGTTCGCTTCAGTTCCTTGCCTGCATACCACCCTGCTGGACGAGGCCCGTCCTCGAATGCTTCCTTCTCACATATCCACTTTTGCCGCCGTATCCACGAGACCCGGCGTCGGCAGTTTCCCCTGCCTCTTTACTTGCCGTCCCTGGAGGGTCGCGGTGATCTGTCCTGTGTCTGTGGGGAGTATGCCGTGGACACGCGGGCAAGCAGACGGTTAGAGATTTGGACTCAAGAGACACACACGGGTGCAAAGACAGACTTGCATAAGAGCTCCATAGTGTGCCGAGAAATATTTTCAGAAGACACAAGGTCCACTTGGAAGCTAGAGGTCGGCTGTTCGAAAATCTGTTGTGAAGTAAGGTAAGTTGAACGGCATGGGAAAGACGGACGCGAAATTCCCGGCGATGCAGGCGTCGTATGTGGTAAATATTCTGCTACAGCTGCTGTGTTGAGCGTGGTTAGTGAGCTACCCTGTAATTGCTGTTTGCACGGTAGTAGAACATCGCTGACCATCCTTCTGTGTGACACCCCGTGCTCTCCGTCGACACGAGGGATGCGTAGCCCATCGAACGACCTTGCTGCGTGCTTACAGTCTTCCCGAACTCTTCCACCGGGGTCTCCGCCTGCACTAGACGGACTGCGTCGACTTCCTGCACCGATTACCGGTCATGTCGCCCGTGGGATCACCAGGTATCTCGGACATCCAGCAGGAAGGGTTTTACGTGGTTTTGGGACGCGTGAACCTCCAACGACCGATTTGCAGACAAGGAAGCGTGGACTCCTCGGCCACTTCGAACACGCGAAGCCGCGACAAGTAAAGCGTGTAGCGTGTTGTGTGAGGGTTGTAGTTGTGGACGTTGCCTAACGTATAGCATATGTGGTATGTAGCAGCTTCAGGGAGGTGTGCTGCTTCCTGCAGGTGGCTGATTTCAGCGCGGCATCGGCCGTCAGGAGGCGCGCGTGCGCGTGGATGTATGTATCTGCGTGTGTGTGTAAGTAGTTGTGATTTGTTGTCGTTCGTGAATGCGTTATACATTCGCCACATTTTCGAAGGATTTGTTTGTTGTCTTTATGTTTCGATTTTGTGCCTATCAGACTACACGGTGTCATAATCCAAAAGATCATAATATGGCAAAGTAGTATTAGTTGCGAACTATTTGATGGTAAGTAAATACACGTGCCAAAGAAAGGGGACAACAACAGCGCGAAAGGTGAAACCGGTGCTGGGGAAGGTGTATAACCGAGTAGTTTCCGAGAACTGCTGATAAAACGATATGCGGCTCGTAGCCTTATCAATAGTCTGGCGTGACAGAAAGACCACGCAGCGAACGCTGTACCTAGTTGGAAACTTTTCAGCAATGAAATTTAGACGTTCGCGAATCTCTGGCTGTCTGCGGGGTCTCAACAATGAATGGGCATAAATTGAAAACTGACGTAAATACCGAACATAGACTGTGAAACATATTCTGCCCCCTGGAAGTACCGAGATGTGGCACGAGCTGGGATAGCTCAGTTAATATAATGACTGGCTGCCGGCTAAAAGACTGGAGTTTGATTTCTGCTGGTGGGGAACGTACTTTTTGTTTCCCAATTTGCTGACGGTCTGTGGGTCTGTACAGCTTGCAAACTAATGGCTGTGCCGAGACCTTACCGGGACGTAAAGCGGCCGGGGCGTGGAGCTTGTTCACTGCCATGTAGTGCCTAAGTTAAGAAAGAGTGGAGCCGTGTTACATCTCCACTTCCCCCCTACGGAATTGGATGTGTTTCGGCAGTTTATTTAAATACTTCTGCGCAGGTGGCCGTGCAGTGTGTCTGTATGTATTGCACGGCTGTAATATTCGCCAGGAACTCGTTGGGTGAGATCGGCTTTTGTAAGGAAAATTTTCCTCCGTCCTTTGTGTTTGTTCTTTACGTCTTTGCTGACGTAAACCCAAACCAGAATTAAGGCTGTGGATATCAAGAGAGCAAAAAGACAGGACGGTATTTATGCGTCAGACATTGAAGATGACCTAGGGAAATTAGCATAAGTTGAATCGTTGATAGGAGCAGTTCTGATGTTGTGTCACCTTACATTCTCGGAATGTTTGGAGAAGTCTCCATGTGCTGGAGGCAGTTTGCTGTTTTTAGTGGAATCTGCTGCTGGAAGAAAGTAAATTCGGAAATCTTTGGCGACACCGGGATTTTTTAAAGGCAGGGCGAGGGGAAGGGACAGGCTGACAATTTGGTTACAAACATACTTAGTCCGCTGGAGAATACTGAAGCCGATGTTACTAAGAAAGCTGGAAAGCGAAGTTTCCATTCAAGCTATGGCAGTAATTTCTTAGAAACAATTTTACCTTTTGGTATTATCGGGGGGGGGGGGGGTTTCCCTTCATTTTCTTCCCCCGTCACGTTATTATTCGCATTTCTTAGTTCTTTTAAATTCTGATTTTTGTTTTCAAAAGTTTTGGAGACCAAGCACCCAGTCCCCACCCGTGCAGACACGAGTGACGGAATCTCCTGTGTTTCTTAAGTCAGATGCACAAGACAAACGCGAGTGGCAGTGTTTGCGGTTAACACGGTGCTGTATATCACAGTTTTTATTTTGGAACTTAATGACGGTACTCTTCTTATGAACTTAAATAAAATTGCATTTAACGCGTGTACCATAAAACTGTATGACATCTTGAAAGCAAAGAACACCTTGGTAAAGTGTGCGTACTGCGTCACACAGTACGCAGTGTGCAGCCTCGTTGTCTCATTTTAGCGTTCGTGACTACAGTTTACAACAAGCATTATTATTATTATTATTATTATTATTATTATTATTATTATTATTATATCGTCGTCGTCGTCGTCATCATCATCATCATCATCATCATCCCCTTTATGCAGGATATCCACACTTATATACCTGAAACAAACCACGTTTCTAGGGTATACAGTGTCGCAGCTATCCCGTGCTTACTGTTAATGGTGCATATAGCGCTGTCTGCAATATTAAACCCTTTTGTGCTTCTACATTAGCACTTTCCGCAGTGTGTGTGCTGTGCCCAATATAGCTGTTTTCTGCAGTTCCTTGATATCGTGCTTTCCCGGTACGCTGCTCAAGTATTTTCTGAAGGATTTTGAAATCGTTCCAGTTGCTCCTATTATTACTGGCGTCACCTGTGTTTTTACATTCCAAATGCGCTGTATTTCTGTTGTAAGGTCTTTATATTTTAGAATCTGCTCGGCTTCTTTCTTTATGACGTTTCTGTCTCCCGGGATTGCTACATCAATTAGTATGTATGTTCCCTTTTCATTATCCCCGATTATGATGTCTGGTTTATTGTTGGGGATGGCTTATTATTATTATTATTATTATTATTATTATTATTATTATTATTATCCGAATTTCTCACTTCTCAGCTTTAGCTGGGAAATATTCACCTATCCTGGGATATTTCATCAACAGGATTAGGCTCGGTGGTCTTATGTGTAATTTAGGAAATTTCTTACAATTGAACATGTGCCAAGAATTGCCACTTTTTGCATCTGTATATATGCGTTTGGGTGCAGGTTAAGTCTCTTTAGACTTTGTGACAGTGACTTTGGAATTATTCCCGTGGCCGAAATTACTATCGGGACCGCTTGTACTGCATCCTGCTTCCACATAACACGTATTTCGCCAGTTCTTGGTATTTGTTTTGTTTTTCGGTTATTGTTTCGGCGAGATTATTATTATTATTATTATTATTATTATTATTATTATTATTATTATTATTATTATTATTATTATTATTATTATTATTATTGGAGATGAACGTGCTGGCATCCAGACTGCTAGGATTCCACGCGTGAGGTATTTCAAGGAAGCTGTTGTGAAACTCATGCACGGTGCGGTACAGCTGTGTTTATATAGCAAGCATGCTTCCTTATCGCGCATCGGCCAGAGTGCGCCGGGTGGACTACTTTATCAGGGGCCGCCATCAAAACTCCGTGGGACGACGAAAAACCTTTCCAGCGTTGTTGAGCAGTTGCTGATAACACATCGCATCAGGTACAGTCCGTGCCACGGCAAACTGCCATCAAGATGTTCGCTGTTCTGTCGCTGAGCTGGAGCACGACAGCAGTTTGTTGCCGCAAGGTGTACCGGTTCTGTGGTTCCCGGGAAAATGATTTCTGCTGGCTGTGGGCTGAATGCGGAGTGGGACGGTTATTATGGCTGTAATTGCAAATTGAGTTGCGTTGGTACGCTTTGTTGATACTTAAATGGCCTCAGAGTTCGCCTTCTGTGGCTGAAGTTAAAAAATACAGTCCTGCTGGTCACCATGTGTGCCGTTATTGGAATCTGTTGTTGGATGATGTGGGGTTTGTTTCACGACGCTATTAACCCCTTAAAGGACAGTGGTTATTTTACTGACCACACCAGATTTAACATTCAAAATCTCAACGTTCTGCCCACACAGTGTGTTTATGTGTTTTGTGTGGATCTCAGAACAAACAGCGATTATTTCCCTATACAGCATTAACTGACTGGTTTTTATAACCGAGACGGAGTGTGTTTACTGCGCGGTACGGACTGTAGCCCTTTAAAGTCCAGTGGTTACTGTATGTACCGCCAGGTTTAACATTAAACAATTTACGTTCTGCCCACACAGTGTATTTATGTGTTTTGTGTGGATCTCAGAACAAACAGCGATTATTTCCCTATACAGCATTAACTGACTGGTTTTTATAACCGAGACGGAGTGTGTTTACTGCGCGGTGCGAACTGAATATCTTAAGCATAATTTAGGTAAATCTTCGTACTTTATAACCAAAGCGCAGTATGTTTACTGCGCGGTACGGACTGAATATCTTAAGCATAATGTAGGTTAGTTTTCTTGTTCAAAAGGTTGTTGCTGCTAACAACTGTATTCTGTTATAGTGTCTACTGGTGTTGAGTGATGAATTGGAAAGGATTTGCAAGGGAGCGTCGCGACGTAACGGAAATATTGTTCTGGCATTCGTGTGGTGTGACGTACGTAAACCACGAAAGAACCTAGTTGGTACCCCTGTCGTGATTCGAACCTCGCACCTGCTGAACACAAGTCTAGAGGATAACGGGTTCACCAGGTTGCTCATTTACCTGTTTGGAGGGTGGCGAATTGGACTGCGTTCCTGCCACCTCCTGCCGACTCTTCACTTGACAACAGCCTGTCTTACCGTCTCGTAGGCCGCGTTCGAACGGCGGACCGCTGCCTGGTATCCCTTTGTACGTGATTGGTCAAGAAGTGGCCTGTTGTTGGTAATACATAGCAAAGCTTGGCTGTAACCGTTGTACATGTACACACAGGTTTCTTCCCACATAACCCTTCCACTTCCACAGCCCAGATAATAGCTTCGTGAAATTCAATTCGTCACCCTTGTTTATTGCAGTTCGGGTAAGGCGTAATGGGACGGCTTGTGTAGCGAGCAACGAATTCATTGCCCAAGCGTGGACGATTATCCTGCATACCGTGATTCTGATGGATTGAGAGAGATATTTCAGAAATAACATTAATAGTATGTCGATGCATGAGGCAAAATTTAGAAAACGTTAACCTTCCGAGCGGTGAACCATACAACGATGTTTTTATTGCGCTGTACGTGTAAATGCGAGTTGGCATGCTGGTTGGCGTCGGATGGACCTCACTAGAGGTCGAGTGATCCACGACACATTCGGTTGAGGTGCCTGTAAAACCTCTTATATTTGTGTTATGTCGTAAATAGTAACCCTTTAAACACGAAGCGTATCTGTTTTATATAAGGACTCAGTGCGTACCGCGCTGTAAACACCCCACTTCGGTTATAAAAACCAGTCTCTTAATGTTTTATAAGGCAAAAGTTCCTGTTTGTTCTGAGATCCGTACAAAACACATAAACGCAATGTGGGCACCACGTAGAATTTTTTAATGTTAAACCTGGTGGTATGTAAAGTTACCGCTAGGCTGTAAAAGGTTAAGTTGGATCTTGCAAGTATTGGGATGTAGTGGGGGGCGTGTTCTGGCTGAGAATAGGGACTGGTGGCGGGCTGTTGTGAAGGCGGTGGTGAACATTCGGGTTCCGTAGAATGAGGTGAAGTTCTTGATTGGCTGAGGAAATGTTGGTTTCTGACGAAGTGTTCTACTCCGTGGAGTGCAGCCAGCCAGCCCAATCAGTGAGGCAGAGAGTTAGTCAGTCAGTCAGTCAGCCAGCCAGTCAGCCAGTCACGGTAATACGTGCTTACTAATTTGATTTATTGTCGTCTCAGTGGAAGGACGCCAGAGGAATTCTTGGCACCGCTATGTAGTGTGCTGTTGTAGATTGTGATACCGTATGGACCAGTAAGTGACTACCTATGTTTCAGAGGAATCTGCTGCCTCCATTTTCATGGTAAAGTATGGTGGCAACACGTAAACTTCCGGAAGGATCTGTCATAGTGCAGACATCACACAGTTTAACTCCTCACCCGCAACCTCAGATATAACGTAACCAACTGTTTCTTCTGAGAACTAAAACACATTTTTCCCCCCAGTGGCGCAAAAGCCCGAAGTGGGGCAGGGTCTCCCCATTATCGAGGTTTCACGATCACACTCAGACACATAACACTTAGTAGGACTCCTCTGGACGAGTGATCAGCCCGACGCAGAGACCTCCACCTGACAACACAGACACTTCCAAGAGACAGATATTCATGCCTCCGGCGGGAATCGAACCCGCAATCCCGGCAAGCGAGCCGCCCTAGATCCACGCCTTAGACCGCGCGGCCACTGGGATCGGCGAGCTAAAACACATAGGCTTATTAGTTCTGTCAGTAAAATTTCGAGTTATGTTTTGGGTGGTGCATATGATCAGCATTGTGCTGTGAAGTCGGGCAACGAAGGAACGAACGAACGAACGAACGAACGAACGAACGACTGGGACTGAAAGAGATGTGACGTGTGTAGGACTGTTGGCACAGTGAGCTAATAAATGTCTGAGTAAACCCACGCGCCCCAGTACCTTGTCTCTATGCAGTCGTGAGGACTTGGCCCGCACTGTACTTAGCCATTAACTGGCTGGCGATAACGCCCTCCGATAACGCTGGCACGGCCGGTCGGGCAGATCTCCTGGTGTAGATTGACTGGGTGCGCTCAGAAAGCTATTTTCTACCCCGCAATGTTTTCTACTGATAACCGATCACAGTTCTGTCTGTCTGTCTCGCTCTCTCTCTCTCTCTCTCTGAACACAGACCTGCTTGATGATAACACGTCATAGCACCCCCCCCCCTCCCTGCCACCCCACCTCGTTTCACCTTCATCTCCTTTCGCAGTGTGTGTTCGTGAAAGTGGAGCCGTTGTGTTCACAAAACTCAGCTTCATTGCCAGATTCCATCCGTACTAGATGGACTGAAACTTGCCGGCAGTGAATTCCATCAAATCCATTCCTACGTATTTGGGAGATCCTGAGTTTAAATTTGGGACAGCTGGCCTGTCTGAGGTTTCCTATGGTGCCCTCAGACCCTCTCCCCCGTCCCTGCATGCATATGCCGTGATAATACGTCGAATTAGGTGACAACCGCATCCTTTCATATCCGTTCCAATTCATTATTTAGAAATCATTTGTCACTATGTAGTGTGAGCTACTCACAGCTTCATTAAGACGTCATAAATTAATAATATGACGTCATTTTCCAGTCTGTGGTACTAGAGAAGATATTTCAAAGTTCCAAGAAGAGTATTTTACCATTACATAGGTCACTTACTGGTAATGGGGAAAAATACAGAGTAATAATTAAGTGAAAAGTCAGATGGCATGAGTAATAATATTTTTAATATTATTGATTTTTATGCATTAATTGACAGTGCTGTAAAATTATATCCAACGAATGCACAGATATTTTCACATACAATTTTATACTTAACACATGTTTGCAACATGTTTCGATCCATTGTGGATCATCTTCAAGGAGAAACTCATGTACAGAACATGTATTGAGATAAAATTAGGCCAAATTGTATCGTAATTTATGCGTTACAGATGATTGATGTGGTTCGTCTCTGAAGATGGTCCGTAACGGTTCGAAACATGTTCGAGGCATAATGTTTCAGGTATAAAATTGTATATCGAAATACTGATATCGATTGTATATTGAAATACTGATATCGATTGTATATTGAAATATTGATATCGATTGTATATTGAAACATTGATATCCATTGTGTATTGAAATATTGATATCCATTGTATATTGAAATATTGATATCGATTGTATATTGAAATATTGATATCGATTGTATATTGAAACATTGATATCGATTGTATATTGAAATATTGATATCCATTGTATATTGAAATATTGATATCGATTGTATATTGAAACATTGATATCGATTGTATGTTGAAATATTGATATCGATTGTATATTGAAAATTTATATCGATTGTATATTGAAATGTCGATATTATTTTATGCAGCAGTATCAAAAACATTTACCTGAACTTTTTCCTTTGTCAGTAAGTGTACAACCAAACACTACCCTTCGTAAGCGGCCTGAAACCACTGACCCTAAAACACAATTGACCACACCACATGTGCACCACACACATCAGCACACTTCACACACGACATGCAGCAGACTAATACATGTGGAATTGTAAATTCCAATCGCTGTTTAGGATTAGTGGTTTCACCTGAAGAAGGAAGCAGATTGCTTCCGAAACGTAGTGTTTATTTTGAATATTTGTGACATTGGAAGAAGGCGTCGTAAATATTGATATGCAGCCATTGTCAAGAAGTCTGTGCGTCACAATTCAGACGGTATGTTCGGGCGTTCGTGGTGGAAACGAGTGAACTGCGGGACAAGAGGCCAGTTTGAAAGATCAGGTGATAGGTGGTGGGAGCTGAATATGATTGACTAGTTCATTTGCTTATTGTTTGCGAAGGGTGGCACATTTCTTCTGTGTTTTGTTTGCATGTAGATAGAGACAACCAGTGTCCGACAGGTTTTATGCTTTAAAAAATACTGTGTGTTGTAACGTCCAACTGTAATGTCCAAACAGAAGTTTTTGTGTTATTCGAAAACACGAAACAGTTTAGTGACGTGTTTTCAAGACTGCATAGTTCATCACCTTATCTACAAAACTGCAATATCCACAATATAAGAAAATTTAAAAACGTGCAGTTCTTCAGTTACAAACCTTCCTACAGAATTATAATATGAAAATTTCAGGAGAAAAAGCTCAATCAATAGCAGTAGCTGGTAAAATACCCCAGAGAGTTTAAATTTTAAGTAATAACAAAATAATTGAACAAGGGGTGGACTTTATATATTTAGGAAGTCATATTTCGCCGTTTGAACACAAAAAAGATACTGACAGGAACTTGACGAAGCACAATAAATCAAACGGAGTTTTGAGAAGAAATTTTGGGAAACGGCCGGATGAAGAAGGACCTTCAAATTAGACTCCACAATGTAACGGCAAAACCGGCCCTCCTTTGTGGCACTGAATGCTGGACGCTACGTCAGAAAGACAGAAACAGAATTAACAGTTCACAAATGGAACTCACACGCTCTCTAACTGGAGTAACTTTACGGGACAGAATTAAAAGTGAAGATTTGAGAAATCGTTGGCCAGTACACGAAATGGCACAGGAAGTTCAAAATTACCAATTTAAATGGATGCAACATGTTCTAAGAATGCCAGCTAACCGCCTGCCCCGACAACTACTGAAGTACAAACCTCATGGTAGCAGAGATGTGGGGAGACCACATCGCCGATGGACGGATCAGTTCCTGTAGTCGCAGGAAGGGCAACGGTACCCTACCTGCCAATGGGAAGAAGCTGTAACTAACTCCGTGCAGCAGAGGTCTTGTTGAGAAGCTAGTAGTTTCTCAGCTAGTCAAGAACTTCCTCGCATTTTATGGAACGCGGAGGTTCATTACCGCATTCACAAGAGCCTGCCACCTGTCCCTATCCTGATCCGGCTGAATCCAGTCCATGCCCCCATCCCAATTCTTGAAGATCCATTTTAATATTATCCTCCTATCTGCGCCTGAACAGGAAGAAGTAAAAACGTCGGATATCCTCTCGTGCTTCATTAAGCACCGTATCATGAAAACATAGCGGTAAGGGGTCGTAAAACTCCATACATTCTTAATCTCGGCTCCAGGGAAGGAGTGGCTGTTGTGTTTAATTAACCCTTTAAAGACGAAGCGTATCTGTTTTATAGAAGGACTCAGTCCGTACCGCGCTGTAAACACTCTCCACCTCGGTTATAAAAACCAATCTCTTAATGTTTTATAAGGCAAAAGTTGCTGTTTGTTCTGATATCCGTACAAAACACATAAACGCAATGTGGGCACCACGTAGAATTTTTTAATGTTAAACCTGGCGGTACGTAAAGTTACCGCTAGGCTTTAAAAGGTTAAGCACCACGTCACGATGACGTATGGAGGAGTGGCAGCCTACTTCCACCCATATTTAGCACCGGAGGCGCCTCAGGTAGAGGCAGGTGGTGAGCTTCACTGTCCGGCCGCCTTATCCGCCTGCAGTTTGGTCTTTCAACGAAGCCATATTTTTCTTGTGGACGCTTTCAGTGCGTAAAGACCTGGTGCGTGGCAGGGGTGTCCGGAATGTAGCCCGTCTCTGTATTATTTTGGGATGTGAATGTACAGGAACGGAAGATGGCGGTTGGCCTCGAGGAACAGGTCATGCCTGCGCTGTCTGTGGCCCTTATTGGGGCTATCGGCCCCCAGAATCTCCT
Organism: Coptotermes formosanus; assembly: GCA_013340265.1. Taxonomy (NCBI): domain Eukaryota; kingdom Metazoa; phylum Arthropoda; class Insecta; order Blattodea; family Rhinotermitidae; genus Coptotermes; species Coptotermes formosanus. The sequence goes on along the minus strand of BLKM01000588.1, from coordinate 2,273,038 downwards.
GGACAGACAGAGAGGGATGAGCAGTGCCTGTCTATCGACTGATTTCATCTTGAGATGTCGCCTGCTGCGTATAGTGTGTGGACTCCCATCCTGACTTGTTTTTCATGAACAGTATTTTGAATGCCAGCCTGATCTTTTGCGTGTCTCTTTACACCAGTGGTTACCAACCTCAGGTCGCGACTAAAATCAGGGTCGCGGGGGGTCTGACGTAGGGTCGCGAAGGGGTTTTATGGTGAACTCGATAATTATAAAAAAGAAATCAAATTTGTATCTAAATTCAAACAGAATGATCAAGAAAATGTGATTATTGACTCTGCGTTTATTAATTTTAAACATACTGTAGCAATTACACTTTAAATAAGTAATGAACACACTTTGTTACTGTACGGTACAACGTAGCTGTACTTAGAGGTATAGTACTTTAACCCTTTCGAGACGAAGCGTGTCTGTTTTATATAAGGACTCAGTGCGTACCGCGCTGTAAGCAGTCTTATTCTTGGTTATAAAAAAAACAAGTCTTTTAATGTTTTATAAGGCAAAAGTTGCTGTTTGTTCTGAGATCCGTACAAAACACATAAACGCAATGTGGGCACCACGTAGAATTTTTTAATGTTAAACCTGGTCGTATGTAAAGTTACCGCTAGACTTTACCAGTTTAAAACTGTTGACTGGGTACGTACATAAGCATTATGAAGAGTACTGTCTTCAGGACTGTGACGCCGTGTGGTTTGGTAGATGTGAGATCTGTACTAGTATTTCGGAGGGGCTATTGGCTCCATCTTCAGTGTCTCACAGCATTATTTGTCGCAACCTTGGAACCGACGGTCGTATTTTTCCTTTTTGTTTCGTCCTTTCGGTTTTACTTCTTTATTTCTTAATTCTTTCCTTCCTTATATGAGCATCTGTCTTCATTCGTACGATTTTTACACTTTTTTTTATCCTCTGCGACTCTGAAATACCGGACGTTTAGATTCCAATTCTTTCGCCATTTCATCGTCAGATGTTCTTGGACAGCACAAAGACGTATGCCAGGTACGTAGATAACATCTGCCACCTCTCTGTGAGGTAGAGCTGTTCATACATTACCTTTGGAATGTTTTATCTTACTGATAAACGGAAGCCAAACCAGAAGACGGGGGGACACTGGGAAGGTAAAGAAAGAAAGAAAGACTGTCTCCGAATGAAAGACTTAAATAAAATTGTATCTGATGTTATAATATTGTGCTTGCCTTCTCACCCGTAGAAAATTTGAACTCCTTCCAGTCTGTGCTTGACCACCGTCTGCTTCTACACCAGTAAGATGCACGTTGAAATTCAACGGATTTTTTTACACTTCCACTATCTGATAGTGATTTCCTGATAATCATTTCGTTGATTCGTGGTCATACATGATATCCAACTTTTACTGTGAAGGCACTTTAAAGACGAAGTGTCTGTTTTATATAAGGACTCAGTGCGTACCGCGCTGTAAACACTCTCCACTTCGGCTATAAAAACCAATCTCTTAATGTTTTATAAGGCAAAAGTTGCTGTTTGTTCTGAGATCCGTACAAAACACATAAACGCAATGTTGGCACCACGTAGAATTTTTTAGTGTTGAACCTGGTGGTATGTAAAGTTACCGCTAGGCTTTAAAAGGTTAAATGTGCACACCTTGAATTTAAAAAACGATCTTGAAAGACTTCTTAACAGTATATCAAAACAGAGGCAACTTATGCAGAATATTATTGTTTGTTTATTTATATTTTTTGTTCATCTTCTCCCCGACATGTTTCGGCAAGTAACTACGCCATTATCAAGGGGGGCTATATCAAATTACATAAGATGCACATGAAATGTGACTTATAAAATATAGCCCCCTTGGTAATGGCGTAGTTACTTGCCGAAACATGTCGGGAGAAGATGAACAAAAAAGATAAATAAACAATAATTTTAACTTAATGAAGAAAATAACAGAAAATTATATAAAGAAAGAGTCATGGAACCTTAGATACACACACCGATGCATATATATAAAAAAACCAACACAAAGAAAAATCAAGGAAGAAAGCAAAATTACGGTCATACAACAAACAACTTCTTCGACGAATTATTTTAACCATTCAAAAATTGTCTGTTGACCTTATTTTATAACAGTTTTATAGAAACAATAATATACTAAAATTTGACTTGAAAAAGAGAAGGCCTTCTACTTGTGTATGTAGAGATTTGTAAAAAACAGGGTAAGAACAGAGCCTGAATATGGTGGAAACGGACCGGAACTAATCGCTCTCATTTTTTAATAAAACAACAAATTAACGTTGGCTGTAGACGGTTCTTAATTCCACACATGAATAAACACTATTGTGCGTAAGTGGGATCTGTTTTGATATATTGATCATATGCACGGAAATGAGTAACATAAAACTTAACAGATTAGGAAGTGCTGGTACTGCGAGAGTTCCCAGGAGACCGTAAAAAGAAATGATGAAGCAATCCCTGTCGGCCGCTCTTTGGTCGCTAGCAAGTGTGTACATTGACACATAGAGGTTAGATGTTTTCATGTAGGTGTGTCTGCCTTGACGCATGCGCAGAACTGTGTCCTTGTGCATCGCCTACGGATACTGCACCATTCGGTCGTGTCAGCTGTTTGCTAATTGACAGTGTCACACGTCTCTATACTCACCCGGCAGCAATGGCCACTAGCGCGGGCAGGCTCACGCATGACTTGAATGTGGGGACAGCATTGTCGAGAATCGAGTCCGGATCACGTGTTACGGCACGCCCAGAACTTCCCTGAGTGGCTGTTGGTTGCAGGTAGCTGGCAGCAAAGCGACTGTCGGCCGCCCACGGTTTGTGCGAAGTGCATGTATCGGGGCTATGGACTTCTGACGTAGCACTGCAGTGGACCGGTAGCAAGGTTTTCGAGGAATCGCGTGCCTCCATCGTCACGCTGAGCTAAATGCCATGTACAAAACCGTGATCTTGATACCGCTGAGAGAGCCTCAGGTCTTACATGTGCAGTAACTCCATAGAGCAGAGTTGTCTTAGAGTAGCTGATAGTCGCTTATCCAGCCTAGAAATTCCACATTTATTACGAAATCCGAAGATTCATTACTGTGTTCACAAAAAACCAGATGTTAGTCCCTAAACTAAGTCAGATTAATCCATATCACACTTTCCCCTCCCGATTTCCTGTAGATTTGGTTTCATGTTCTATCTACGCCATGGTCTTCACGTTGGTCTTTTTCCAGTCGTGTCTTTTGACTAAAAAATCTTTTCCCATTCGTGCTACATTCCGTGCTTTGTTCCTCCAGACAACACGCTGTGGACTTCTCCTCCCATTACTTTGTTAAGCACCACAACATGAAGGCGTATGTGGGAGGTGGAGGATAGCTGCACTCCTTAACCTGGACATCAGATGGGCCACAGTGCAAACGTCAGCTGTTTACCCCCACCGTTAGGAGCCGCCAGTACACGTGGGTAGGTGACTAGGTAGGGCCCGGAGTCGGTTTGCAGGGGGAGGTGGGGAGAAGGAAGCGGTTTCCGCTTCTTGCAGCAATCGAACTTACATTCCGCTGTCCTCGACGAGGCGGTAGATGAGTCACTGTAATGAGTTGTCAGGAGTCGCCCGCCACACGTACAGTACGCCGCAGCACGTCGGCAGAATTAACGGCGTTTATTTACTTGAATTTTGCTGCCTCACCGTTGAAGGCCAGAGATGTGCGAGTGTCTGTTTGTGTTGGCCGCGTGGCGAAGCGGAGGGTGGACAGTGGCGCTGTCGCCCACAGCAGATCTCGTGTTCATTCCGTGTTAATAACAGAGCAATAGCCGTACTAATACTCGCTACCGAACTGCCGCGCGGCACGCCCACACCTCAGGTGAGGAGGTAAGCGATTCACAGCGCCTCACCTGGTATAGCGCGCGTAATGAACACTGTACAGTCTGCGCAGTCGCGTTGTTCGTTTATGGTCTGGCAGGGACCCTCAGTGTATATCACAGGTCATATGGCGTGCCGTCTGAATGTTATGATGAAGGCGTATATGCTGGAAATGACGGCACTGTATGCGTTGCGGGGACCAGTTGTGTTGTGCGCATTGCGTGCATGGGTGCTAATGGGAGTTTGTTTAGTGGTAGTTAGTGCCAATCGGGCTGGTAACTTAGCATTCTTTAGTGTTAAATGGGTTGTTTACCTATCACCAGTTAGTGCTAATAGGGCTGTTTACGTATTGAGTACTGCCAATAGGACTGTTGACTTATGGATTAGTGCTGTTAGATCTGTTTACGTATCACGGATTAGTGCTAATACAAATGTTTTACTTATTGATTAGTGCTAGTAGGGCTGTTTACTTGTAATTGATTAGTGCTAATATGGCTGTTTACTTTTAATTGATTAGTGCTAATATGGCTGTTTACTTGTAATTGATTAGTGCTAATAGGGCTGTTTACTTATCATTGATTAGGGTAATAGAGCTGTCTTACGTATTATGGATTAGTGTTAATAGGGCTTTTTACTTGTCACTGATTAGTGCTAATAGGGCTGTTTACTTATTCATTAATGGTTATAGGGCTGTTTATCATTGATTGGTGCTAATAAGACTGTTTACTTATCACTGGTTTGTGTTAATGGGGCTGTTTTACGTATCACAGATCAGTGCTGATGGGGCTGTTTGCTAAGCGTTTGTTGGTGCTGGTCGTGTTGTTTATATTTGTAGTCCACACCGAACCGTCCCATTACGTCAGCAGTTTGCACATTACAGCGCTGCATGTGTCACAGTGCGTTACCTGCCTGCACGGTAAACCCTTAAAGCACAGTGTTTGCTAGACTGGACCACCCCACCTTGAAGCTCTGAACCTCCGAATTCTGCCCACACACTGTAAATGTGTTAACGTGTCTTGGTTAGGTAGCGTCGTTTCGGAGTAATCTGATGCATTCATCCTCAGACGCCTTGAAGCCGAAGTACTGTGTGACACACATTTACACTCAGCTGTTGCTGGAAGGTATACCAGTATCAAGTTCTGGTATGGCGTAACAAAGTTTCTTAACCCTTTCACACATCCCCAAGTTTCTCATGCGTCTGGCAGGCCTACTTGTGCATAAGAAAGGTGACACATACTCAGACCTCCGTATACCGCCACCCTCATTTCGCACTTGTGAAAGTCTGTCAGCAGGAATTCCCAAATACACCGTTTTTCGGTTTACCGCCCGTGTCTATATGCGGCCACGAACTGCGGCGAACAGACACGCTGTATCGGGGTTTGATTATGTTTAACGGTGACAGTGACCAATAATTCACCACACGCGAACATAAAACAAAGTTTAACCCGGTTATAACGACCTCGGTTTATGCGACACCTCGCCTATAACGCCAGATATTCTGTGGTACCAATTAATTCCTCACTGTTAACCATAACATTATACTCCTCCGTTATAACAACACTCGTTTATAACGACACAAAATATTCGGTCCCTTTCATGACGTTATAACCGAGTTCGACTGTATTTCTGCTTTAACCTTTTAAAGTCTAGCGGTAACTTTACATACTATCAGGTTTAAGATCAAAAAATTCTACGTGGTGCCCACATTGCGTTTATGTGTTTTGTACGGATCTCAGAACAAACAGCAACTTTTGCCTTATAAAATATTAAGAGACTGGTTTTTATAACCGAGGTGGAGAGTGTTTACAGCGCGGTACGCACTGAGTCCTTATATGAAACAGATACGCTTCGCCTCTAAAGGGTTAAACCATCGATATGTTACACTCAAATATCACCGGGCCATCAGCTGCGTCGGAATTAAAACCGACGTTTCGGAGTGTCGCTCTGTTGGGTCGCCAGTCTGATTTCAGCCCTGATGGAGGTCTAATCACCCTAGAATATTGCTGGGCATTCATTGGGTGAGAAAGGTTGAGTTTAAGAACTCAGGCGTGGGACATCGACGTGAGAGACGTACAGCAAAGCGTGCTCAACTTGCACAACCCGTAGGTCGCAGGCAGCATGTTGCCCGCGACATAGTGTTATGTTACCCGGGCAAACGTTAGAAATGAGATAGGGCCTTTAATCCCTTACCCTGGCAAAGCCGAGCTACATAGCCTAAACGTTTCAGGGAACTTAGGAAGTACTTATGTATGGAGACGTAAATTCCACTAATAATTCATTCCGTAGTGTGCTGCAAACAGCGACACCCTGGCCCGTGTTGTGAATTGCACATTTATACAGTTTTCCTATTATTATTATTCCATTCTTATTGTACGTGATATGTACACAAGTACACAGACGCAGTTATAGATATACGTATATTTATTCATTCTTTATTGTGTGTATCGAATTTCATTTTGCCTGCATGCGGGCCAAATTTTGCCGAGGTTTCCCCGCATCACGTAGTAGGTTTTAACAGGCATGTCGAGCCTCGGTTTGCAAGAACCCCGCAGCCGTGAATATGCGGTGCGTGATTTCGCTTGCGGGATTACGTGGCGCGCAAATATCGATCCGTGGGCGGGCGGAACGTGACACGGATAACGCATCCGTGATGACGTAACAATAGCGTGCGCGTGGTTTTTTTTTTAAACAAAATCGCAACCATACAATACAATACACCGGTCAACTTCTGCGCGATCACGGAATAACGTATCACGCTTCACGCATTTAGAGATGCGTGGTTCTGGAAAGCCAAGGTTGAATTAACCTTTTAAAGCCTAGCGGTAACTTTACATACCACCAGGTTTGACATTAAAAAGTTCTACGTGGTGCCCACATTACGTTTATGTGTTTTGTACGGATCTCAGAACAAACAGCAACTTTTGCCTTATAAAACATTAAGAGATTGGTTTTTATGACCGAAGTGGAGAGTGTTTACAGCGCGGTACGCACTGAGTCCTTATATAAAACAGGTACGCTTCGTCTTTAAAGGGTTAAATACAATACAGTACGACAGCATAACCTTTCACACTGCGCGGTGTTAAGTTATTTTGTAGATAAGAGTACTTTGGAGCAGGCAGTGATGCAAACATTTGTAAGCAAAACATTTCTCGTTTCGCCTGTTGAAACTAAACAAACACTGTGCAGACAGATGCGAGGCCAGGACCGCCCGATACCGTGTGGTGTGTGGGCTGCCGAGTCAGATCCCGGTGATAACACCGGCCTCGCCCGAGGCCCGGCTCGGCGCCCGGCTGATTACAAGGTGTTGGGTGGACGGAGTACTGCTTTACATAATGTTACAATAAGCTGACAGTGATTTAGAAATACCTCAGAGAGAGCCTGTCGGTCCAGTCAGATAAATCTTCGTCCTCCATTATAATATATTAGTGAGTTGTAAATCTACTGAGAATCTCAAATTGATCTCCTTCAGTGGACCTCCTTCCGTGAGATGGTCGACGCGATATCGCTGCCACCTCTAGTGACCGTACTGCGAACTGCGTGTGAACGTAAATGGAGCCAGAGACGTGTTGTGATTGGTTGTACCACGTGTTTGTTGTGGATGTGGAATGTGGCTAGAGTCTGACACCCCACCTGTTAAAGTCGGCCCCAATCAGTAACGTACACTGGGCTTTACGGACGGTTGCGTTGCTTGTAAAGTTCTGTATATCACTCTGCTTTGTGAAGATTTGTGACTATCGTACGTGGGGACCTCCCAATTTACGCGAATTCCACGCTAATGCGAGTCTGTGCGAATATTAGTGACGACAGAAATTAATGGAACTATTTGCCTGAAGAAAAGGTAAAGTCCCTGTACACGCCATGAAGGCATGTAGGGTGAGTAGAGATATAACTCCACTCATTCTTTAGAATGTTGTTCTATTACCACACCGCCCGACACGACGCACTTCGCACTTTCGTACGTGAGGACTTCCCGATTTACGCGAATTCCGCGCTAATGCGAGTCTGTGTGAATTTTAGTGACGACAGAAATTAATGGAAGTATTTGCCTGGAAAAAGGTAAAGTCACTGTACACGCCATGAAGGCATGTAGGGGGAGCAGAGGTATAACTCCCCTCATTCTTTAGAATGTTGTGCTATTACCACACCGCCCGACACGACGCACTTCGCACCCTCCATCTGGACGAGATCTCTTCGGATCATGTAAGATCGAGACTGCCGTGTGTATGCGTACTCCATACAGTGTAAACAGCTAGGGCTTACACCTGGAACTGCTCACTTTTAATGTCACAACATTGTAATTGTATGCGTATTAACCTTTATCCTGCTAATGTGGAATATATGGTGAGTTGCTAATAATGCCAGCACCACTCGGCTACCAACTAGGCCCTTAGTGTGTGCACACAGATATGACATAGGACGTCTTTCACGATTGATTCAGTGTTGAGACATTGTGCAGAGAGAGAGAGAGACAACGAGGCTCCTTTCAGCGTTGCCAAATGTAGCTCACCAAATATTACACATTGGTGGTGCTGGCATTATTAGCAGCTCACCATATATTCCACATTAGCAGGATAAAGGTTAACTTGGTGTGTTTTAGGATTTTATTATTTTGATCTTCCCAGTAAGGGCGACATAATACCCAGATTAGCGTGTTGGACTCGTACCCCTTTGTTTAGATTACCCCCTGATGGCACCCCAGCGCGGAAAGATGTAGAAATTTAGTAATTGTCTTGAATTGTGTTTTTTAAGTGCATGTGATGGTTGATGTATTAATTGTGGGAGTATGCACGGTGTGAATTACATAAAATGCACCTGTGTTATATTTACACATTCAGTTCCTGCCTCGCAGTAAACACTCAGTCCCTGTTATAAAAGACCAGCTAGTTGTTGAGAGAAATATGTATTGTGTGTTGATACGAAATGCAGACAGACAGACTGTAAACTGTAGGGTCGTTTGTGTTAAAGGGAAGTGGTGGCCGTCAAACTTGAAATTATATGACTGGCTGTGTACGTATAATGTAAGAGTGAGGCGCGTTCGCGTAACCACTGTTGCCGTGTAAACGTAATAAGTGTTACATATTCTGATTGTGTGTGTCTGTAGCCTTAGTTATTCAGCCTGCAAAACGCATGCGCCGTAGTATATTGTTATCTGTAGCCTGTGTGGATGTACCATACTTTTCCACATTGTCTCATAAACGGTACGATTTTCGTATGAAAGTAATTCAACATAAAAGTGTGTTTTGATTTTTCTCTACAACTTTTGTCTGAAACATTTCTCATTCTAAGAACAATTCAGCGAGTTATTGTCATAAATGTACATAAGTCTTCATGTGAAGTGCCCGTTATTCTTGTCAGATTTTAATAAAACTTTAATATTTCCAACAGATTTTATAAAAATACTCAAATATCAAATTTCGTGAAAATCTATCCAGTGGGATCAGAGTTGTTCCATGCGGACGGACATGAAGCTATTAGTCACTTTCCGCAATTTGGCGAACGCGCCTAAAAATTGTATCCTTTAATGAAAAAGCGTCATCTGAGTGGTAGCAAGAAACCATATCGAACCTGAACGCCATCTTCTAGAGTTTAACAGAGTGGTGTTGTTAAGGCTTATAGCTGTGTAGGTCTGTTGTTTTTTTTTTGTGTGTGTTTTGTTTTGTATCGCTTCTCTCTCTCTCTCTTTTTTTTTCAGTCGCTCAGCATCACGTCTGGTTCAGATTATATACTTAACTAGCTAATATCTTAATGTGCCTCAGTTGGGTTAATGGTGCGGTACAGTTCTGCTCATGAGTTTGTGTTACTACGTTCCCGTTGTGTGCGTTACAAATTTGTGCAGCTTCTTTTAAAACAGGAAAGTTACAAGATAGGCAGTTTACGTGTAACATAACCCCTTGGCGCGTTCGCCCAACTAGTGTAATGTGCAAACAAGGCCGTATTATTTTCACTGTACATTTCTGCTGTTGTAACTCTGCAGGAACAGTGCGTTTTGTTAGTCATGTTGACTTGCATATGTCGCTGTCAACTAGGTAATCATTGTGGGAAAGGCTGCAGTGCTTCCGTTTTGCATTGTTGCATCGCGTGTTGCTGTCACCAATAAAGTGTACGCAGGGCTTCGTTTAAAGTGTTAGATTTTAACCAAATGTGGATTTTCTGTGTACGATTTGGTGTCATATTGTTGTAATATAGTATGTGAGCGGTATGGATAATGTTAAATCGGGTGTAGACTAGTTAAACGAGCACTTGCCCTGGCTTACGCAGCGTCGTATAACGGAAGTGCCATATCACATAGTCAGTTGTACTAGCTGCTGTGTTTGTTTTTGCAATCTGATGTGTTTCTGAGCTGTCAGAGCTAGGAGAACTGGTGGCTGTAATCTGCCAACGCAGTAAGTGCCAAGTATTCTGACCCGTTCTGAAATGCCCTGCTAACAGGCGCGCACGAATATAACTAACTACATGGAGCAGAGGCCTGCTTAAAAAGCTAACAGTTTCTCAGCTAGTCAAGAAATTATGGAACCCGGAGGTTCATTACCACATTCACAAAAGCCCGCGACCTGTCCTTATTCTGAGCCAGCTCAATCCAGTCCATGCCCCATCCCACGTCTTGAAGATCAATTTTAATATTATTCTCGCATCTACGCCTGCGTCTTCCAAGTGGTCACCTTCCCTCAGGTCTCCCCACCAAAGTCCTGTATGCACCTCTCTTTTCCACCATACGTACTACGTGCCCCGCCCATCTTATTCTTCTCGATTTGATTACCCGAATATTATTTGGTGATGAGTACAGGTCATGCGCGCACGAATATAAAGCGTGTAAATACACTTACAGGACATATTCATTGAAGTATTTTTTTATGTTGTGATGGGAAACTTCTAATGGCTTGCGTACTGAATGGCAGAATTTCAGGAGAAACGTGTTGAATGAGGGTAAGTTTTCCATTAAAGTACACGGCGCAAGTTGTATCGGTTGGTCTTAATGAATTTATATGCGAGTCATGGATTCATTGGTGGCCAGTAAAGGTTTCTAAAGTGGCCTGTAGCCTGGTCAGATGACTGATGTGGCAGGTTATTCATCTTTCTCCCACCGTGTAACAAACACTGTTGTGTGAAGTGCAGGTGAAAGCTACGCGCGTGCCTCACAAAGTGACGGTTGATGCAAGACTGGATGTATGGCGCACAAACGGCTGCATTTTGCAGTTCAGTTTACAGTGTACGTATTAGGTTCTCTCGGCGGTGCATATGAAGCATAATACCGTCTTCTGGCATGTGGCGTCATGCTCAAATAGGTTTATATTTACCGATGTTTCGGAGGTGAACATGCTGCCTCCATTTTCGTGGTAAATAAGGAAGAGAGACGGAGGAAAAATTAATTAGCTTTTCCTCCCCTACCTCCCTCCCTCCCCCCCCCCCCGGTCACCTCATTCCTCATGAAGTGGAGGCAACACTTCCGAGTCAGTACATTTTTACCAGACGACACGGTGTCACGTACCGGACAATATAGTTCGTGAAATTTGAAGTAAGGTTGACTTAAACCTTGTTTACAACAATGGGAAATGAGACAAAAGTCTTCGCATCTAGTAGAATATATATTATAAATTTATTGTAAATTAGGCTACATGTTTCAGACCTATAGGACAATCATCAGGCCTATGTACAAGAATGGGTGTATGGATAAACATGTACATAGGCCTGATTATGGTCCTATAGGACTGAAACATGTAGCCTAATTTACAATAAATCTATAATATATATTCTACTAGTTGCGAAGGCTGTTGTCTCATTTCCCATTGTTATAATCTGTCTCGCATTGGTATGCACAGTGTGAAGATAAACCTTATTTGTTCATATATCAGTATTTAACGTTTTAAAGCCTAGCGGTAACTTTACATACCACCAGGTGTGACATTAAAAAGTTCTACGTGGTGCCCACATTGCGTTTATGTGTTTTGTACGGATCTCAGAACAAACAGCAACTTTTGCCTTTTAAAACATTGACTGGTTTTTATAACCGAAGTGAAGAGTGTTTACAGGGCGGTACGCACTGAGACCTTATATAAAACAGATACGCTTCGTCTTTAAAGGGTTAATATGAAAAAATTCTACGTGGTGCCCACATTACGTTTATGTGTTTTGTACGGATCTCAGAACAAGCAGCAACTTTTGCCTTATAAAATATTAAGAGACTGGTTTTTATAACCGAAGTGAAGAGTGTTTACAGGGCGGTACGCACTGAGACCTTATATAAAACAGATACGCTTCGTCTTTAAAGGGTTAATATTTGAATGCATTGAAAACTTTGCAGTCTGAAACTGACGTTGGTTATATTTCGAATTTCACTTCCTTCGTCGCAGACAGTATACTTCATCACCGTTATAAAGTTGGAGTGTTGCTTCTTAGCGACATGATAACTGTTGTCCGACACTCTGTAGAAGTTTTCTCTTCTCCATCATTGTGGAATGATGCATGGGACAAACGCTTCATGCGGACCTAATACATGTAGAGTCTTTAGCCACAAATTTCCTGATGAAGTATACAGAAAATGTCCCCGAAACTCCGGACGTCGTCGTAGAATTGACACGGTTGGACCCCGGAGATACCGATTTTTGTAGTTGGCATGTATTCCTTCAGTATCTTACATTGACGATTTTGGGCCTACGTAGAGTTCGCGACTGAGCTTTGGGGCAATGCATTCTGGGGAATATAGGGGCAACGTGTGGGAAGATAAGGCCGTCTTGCTGCTGCGAAAATGAGTGGGCATGGTGTTGTGTACCGTTTGCAAACGTTCGGCGCAATAGCCGCTGTGACAACACTGGTAGCACTGCATTGTTACGTGGGGAGTAATTTATTTTTGTGTTGTTTGTGGCATGAACTACACTCGTCAGAAGAGGAGGTGTCTTTTGAAACTGTGGCCGAAGACGCAGAGCTGAGTCTCGAACTGTAAATATCTTGAATTTCTGCTCTACGATCACACTGTCATACATACAGCCTGCACTGTTGAATTGACAGCTGTGGGATTTTGAACAGCCGTGTGTTATTCATATATAAACAAACGGTATTCTATGCGCGACATGCAGGAGCCGTGTGGTTTCTTCCGATTGCCTCCTATTGAAGGCGTAACGGATGCTGTTTCGCTGGAATAAAGCGGCTGGAGTGTGAAGCTGACCACTTACCCCCCATCTGGTGCCGAGGTAAACAATGCCTGGCGTTATGACTCCATTCTCCCATACGCCTTGTTGGCGTGAACAGAGAGAAAACTTCACATCGGCAAACGGAAAACAATCTATACGGAGTTTTTAAATTGTGGCGCTGCGAACGTGCTTGCAAAAACCGGCAGGCCAGGACCAGGCCTGCGCAGTGTGGTATGTCGTATAGTCACTGACCGTTAGAGGAGTCAGTACCCGGACTGCACGGTAGGGCGCAGCACAAGTACGCACGCTGTAACACGAACTTAGGTGTTGCATGACGGACTCGTGTTTCTCGGCGCTGAAGCAAATAAACCGATTACAGAGATAATCTGCTGACGGACGGACTGGTCCAGCCAAGGTCTTAACCCCCCCCCCCTCATTGACCGATCCATCCCGTTGAACCACACTCATTCCATATTCTTTGTCTTCTTTTAAGTTAGCGTATGTTTTCTTTCATTTGTTTTCGTCCATGTTGTCTAATTTGTGTGTCCTCTCTGTAGTCTTCCCTTTTATTTAGTGGCTGTGTTTCATTTCGCGATACCTGCATATTGCATCTCGTTTCACATGACCTCCCTCTTGGTCCTGCGTTCGTCCGAAATGTGTTCCATTCTTCTCTCTTGCACTGTGCTAAAAGACGCTGTTTTACGTGCTGCTTTAGGCCTGCTTGTGATCTTTTTACGCGCAGATTTCTTGCTCTCGCCGACCTTCGCGCGAGACTTGCAGGCGCTCTTAGCGTCACATTCTCGATGGCCCAAAGACCTGCCGTCCATACGTTCGGCCAGTCCCATCGTGAATAGTGTGTCAGATCGGTGCAACTTCGTGCGAAGATATGAGGTTCTCGTAGCGGTTGTTGGAGCCGGGATAGCGACTAGCTACGGGTGGCACGGTGCGGGGTTCGAATTCCGGCAAGAGCGAGAGATTTTTCGTCTTTTCCAAAACCGTCCAGCATGACTGTGGGGCCCACTGCCTCAGGGGCCACAATACTGTGATTTACGTATCGTATGTCTTCTTATATGTTTTGTGCCGATTTCAGGACACTTTGGCGTTGCCACAGTGGACCGATATAATTACCCAGGTAGTGACACCTTATAGATTTACCAAAGTTTCGAGTCAGCCTTTTGCTACCATCTTCAGAGTAGATGTGCTGTGCTTATACCCTGAATATGGAGGCGGTAGTCTCGTGCGTTGTCACAGACGTTTCGGGGGAATCCACTGCTGCCATGTTTATCCAGAAGTGATTTTACTCTGAAGACAAACGCGATCGTGTTTTAGGTGATTGCCAAGGGTTCAGGTAAATATAGGGCCTCCATTTTCAAGGTGGAAGTTCTAGGCCCGAAAACCACCTGCCAGACTATGGTGTCATAAGGCAGAAGGTAACAGTCTGAATTCTGACCACCGGGGAAGTCTCATGTCCCATGGACTGAAGTGACTGCATTAGAGTCCAGGGCGAAGCAGCAATAAGTCTGGGGGGGGGGGGGCCGGCCAGTAAATGTTACATGGTACAACAGGTGGGTAACCTGAAGGGTTGATGGCTTGGCAGCATTGTTGTGGAGAGCAAGGACAGGTAAATTGCCGGAACGCTGTTTGCTGTGTAATTTGTGCGTGTGTGCACACATAAACTGGATTGGAAAAAGGAAAAAGAAGAAGAGGAGAAAGGGAAGCAAAATAATGGGACGCCCATAGAGCGCTGACAGGGTAATTAGGGGCTGTTGATGTGGGGGTGTGTCACCCCTGCGTGACAGCTAAATTGAGGATGTCCAGTACAGCTATACCAAAGCTCCAGCTACTTCGCTTGTACGACAGGACCGGTGTCTTACATGCAATAAAATGACTCGTCTATGTAAACTGGTTGTGGCAGTTGGTCTGATGATTACAAGTGGTGCTACGTTCTATACCAATGGTGCTACGTTCTATACCAATGGCGCAACGTTCTATACCAATGGTGCAACGTTCTGTACCAATGGTGCTACGTTCTGTACCAATGGCGCTACGTTCTGTACCAATGGCGTTACGTTCTGTACCAATGGTGCTACGTTCTGTACCAATGGTGCTACGTTCTGTACCAATTGTGCAACGTTCTATACCAATGGTGCTACGTTCTATACCAATGGTGCTACGTTCTGTACCAATGGTGCTACGTTCTATACCAATGGTGCAACGTTCTGTACCAATGGTGCTACGTTCATAAAACCGAGGTCCTTGAGTCGTCGTGGTTCGTGTATCGCTTACAGCAGGACAAATATTTTGTGTTAGTAATAAGGACTTGGCCGATCCCAGTGGCCGCGCGGTCTAAGGCGTAGGTCTGCGGCCGAGCCCTTCGTGGGATCGTGGGTTCGAATCCCACCGGGGGCATGGATGTTTGTCTCTTGTACAGTGTTTGTGTTGTCAGGTAGAGGTCTCTGCGACGGGCCGATCCCTCGTCCAGAAGAGTCCTACCGACTGTGGTGTGTGTCTGAGTGTGATCAAGTGAAAATAAACACCCTCTACACCTACTGTGAACAAGTAGGTAGAAGAGGGAAGGACTAAGTAAAGCAAAGTAAAGAAGGACTTAAAGTCAAGTTTGACGTGTCAAAAACACACGCATTTCTCTTTCGATCAGTGCCAATGCTTAAAGCTAGTTCAATGACTGGAATGTACATAAGAAGTAACATGTCATTAGTTAACGGTCTTTAATAACCCTATTCTCGTTGTAATGATTTTTAGGCGCGTTCACAAAATTGCGAAAAGCGACTATTCGCTGCGTCACGTCTGTCCGTCCGTCCGTCCGCGTGAAACAACTCGGCTCCTACTGGACAGATTTCCGTGAAACGTGATATTTGAGAAATTTTTCGAAAATATGTCGAGAAAATTGTCGTTTCATTAAAATCTGACAAAAGTAGTGCGTACTTTACATGAGGACCTGTGTAAATGTATAATAATATGTCGCTTAATTCTTCTTAGAATGAGAAGTGATTTAGACAAAGTTGTAGAGAAAATCAAAACACACATTTTATGTTCAATAACGTTTTTCCGAAAATCGCGTCGTTTATGAGATAATGTGGAAAAATAAGGTACAGCCAGACAGGCCACAGATGACAATATAATACGGCGCATGCGCTTTGCATGCTGGATGACTAAGGCTACAGACACACACAGAATATGTAATACTTAGTGCTTTTCGACGGCAACGGTGGTTACGCGAAAGCGCCACAATATTACGCCATACGTACATTGCCCGTCTTATTGACTTTGAAGCCCTTCTGATGGATCACAAATTACAGCGTGATGGTAGCGTTTATTTGTAATTCTGCCGTCTGTAGTATAAAATGCTGTCATGTCGGTCGTCTGAGGACCGATGGTACAAAGAAATGCAACTTTCTGTACGGCTTATATGTAACCCTATTTAATCATCAGATTAATAGTAGAACTAAGTTCCTACCTCACAGTAAACACTGCGTTCCAATTACAAAGATGCACAAATTAATGCTGTTCATGAAGATACTGTGAGAATCGTACGAAACTCATGAAATGCACTCTATAGGCGAAATGCGGTTACGTTAAAGTACGCGACGCCAGCAGTTAACCACTGTGCTTTAAAGCAGTTAAGAACTTTACACGGTGGGTACCGGCGACTTTAACCCTTTAAAGACGAAGCGTATCTGTTTTATATAAGGACTCAGTGCGTACCGCGCTGTAAACAGTCTCCACTTCGGTTATAAAAACCAGTCTCTTAATGTTTTATAAGGCAAAAGTTGCTGTTTGTTCTGAGATCCGTACAAAACACATAAACGCAATGTGGGCACCACGTAGAATTTTTTAATGTTAAACCTGGTGGTATGTAAAGTTACCGCTAGGCTTTAAAAGGTTAAAGCAGGTAAAAACTTACGCCTACAGTTTTAGCTCAGTTAATCGTCGCTGTAACGATGAGATTGTAAGTGTGTATTATAGTGTACAATTTTACTGTCTTACAGCATTTGAAGCATTCATTATGACAAGGCAGTGAAGACTTCTTTGATGATCAGCGATACGAAAATGGGAATCCCGGTCCGGCTTTACCCTTCTTACATAAGAACTTTCCCAAATTAGCTTATTCTTTTATCCTGAAGATGGAAGCAGGAGGTACCCCACTCAAACGCTGGTAACGTGGCGCACATTGGCACTGTGCCGTCGCCGAAAATAGGGGCAGTATCGCAAGTGAATCGCCGGGCAAGTGTTACGTAACGCAGGATGATGATGTGCAGAGCGCAGCGGTCTAATGGACGAGAGTAAATAAATTTGTGAAGTGGGCGTGATAAGAAGGAAGGGTAGAATGAGAGAACAAGGAGTTTTAGTTATTGCGACGAAAAGGTGGGTGGGTGAGAAATTGTAAATATAAATTCTAAAAGGTTTTGACGACGGTGTATAATGTTGTGTGGCGATGGGTTTATGGACTTTATCCATCGTCCGAAGAGTAAAATATTAAAAATATTAAAAAAAATTAAAATCACAACGTTTCGGAAGCAGAGTCAGCTTCCGAAACGTTGTGATTTTCATTTTTTCATATATTTTTTAATATTTTTAATCTTTTACTCTTCGGACGCTGGATAAAGTCCATAAACCCATCGCTACAAAATGTAAATATAACGTTTGAGTGAGACGTCGATGAAGAAAGAAGCTAAAGTTCACCCTAGGGAACAAGCCGTATAAAGACCCAGGAGGGAGTAGAGGTCTATCGCTACTATTTCTTTAAACCCGGTGCTAGATGAGTGGGGGGGGG
>BLKM01000588.1:2197183-2255202 GCA_013340265.1 Coptotermes formosanus | reverse complement strand
AAAATCACAACGTTTCGGAAGCAGAGTCAGCTTCCGAAACGTTGTGATTTTCATTTTTTCATATATTTTTTAATATTTTTAATCTTTTACTCTTCGGACGCTGGATAAAGTCCATAAACCCATCGCTACAAAATGTAAATATAACGTTTGAGTGAGACGTCGATGAAGAAAGAAGCTAAAGTTCACCCTAGGGAACAAGCCGTATAAAGACCCAGGAGGGAGTAGAGGTCTATCGCTACTATTTCTTTAAACCCGGTGCTGGATGAGTGGGGGGGGGGAGGCCGCTTCCCTCCGGGGAAAGAGACCCGGTATCCGTTGTACAGGAGGCTGGGTGGGCCACAGGGCTGGTCTGGACAGGCGCGGAAAATCGCGCCCCCACCGGGATTCGATCCCCGGAGCGCTATACCAACTACGCCGTCCACTAAACAATATTAAAAGGTCTGCGCGATGCTGCGTAACACCCCAGAAGAGCGGAGAGCTCATCAACATGGCGGCGGAAGCCTGAAATCACGGACAATATTAGAAGGTTTATGTTTATAATGGAGACTGAATGTTTACTGTGCGGTAGGAACTGAATTTTGATGTGAATTCATGTCTTCTGGTTTGTTACGCTCAGTCGCAGTTGATTCCCGACGTTTTGAAAGCGCCCCCTTCATGTTGAAAAATCAACAAATCCTACAAGAAGAAATGTCTGTTACGTGAAATCCTTGGAAGTCGTGCAACACCCGGTAATCGGTGTGCCTGTGAGCTGGCGTGTAATTCCGACTGCAATGTTGTGTGCCGAGATGGCAACTGTATGGTGTCGCATCATATGTCCGTCCGTCCGTCCGTTATATCTGTGATCTTGATTTAGAACTTTCCTCCGCGCGAGGTCATGTGTGTCACGTGATTTATCCGAGTCCGGTCCAGTGCACATCTCTGATGGAGGAGAGAAGTAATTAATAAAAGTTGGCGCCAGATACCATCACGATGTCAACTTCAAGCACGCACTCTCGTACACTGCCCCGCCCTGGCTGGTCGCACACTGCTCAGAGCTTGCTTAATCTGTTCGCCATTCATTCATTCATTCATTCATTCATTCATTCGTTCGTTCGTTCGCTCGTTGGTTCGTTCGTTGGTTCGTTCTTTCGTTCGTTCGTTCGTTCGTTCATTCATTCGTTCGTTCATTCATTCGTTCGTTCATTCATTCATCCATTCATTCATTCATAGCTGGGATAGTCCAGTATAATCACCATGTTACACGCTGGACGAGCGCGGATTGGAGTTCTGTTCTCAGCGTGGACAGGGGAATCTGTACTCATCACCAAATATTATTCGGGTGATCAAATCGGGAAGAATGATATGGGCGGGGCATATAGCACGTATGGGGGAAAAGAGAGGTGCATACAGGTTTTTGGTAGGGAGACCTGAGGGAAGGCGACCACTTGCGAGACCCAGGCATAGATGGGGAGATCATATTAAAATGAATCTTCAAGAAGTGGGATGAGGGGGCATGGACTGGATTGAGCTGGCTTAGGATAGAGACAGATGGCGGGCTGCTGTGACTGCGGTAATGAACCTCCGGGTTCCATAAAATACGGGGAATTTCTTGACTAGCTGAGAAACTGTTAGCTTCTCAAGAAGGCCTCTGCTCCATGGAGTTAGTTAGTTAGTTAGTTAGTTAGTTAGTTAGTTAGTTAGTTAGTTAGTTAGTTAGTTAGTTAGTTAGTTCCCAGCATGGACACATCTTTGTCATCTCCAAAATGCCGAGACCGGCTCTGGCGTCCACCGTGCCCCCTCTTCGGTGGATACTAGAGCGTCCTTTCAGGGAGTCTGTACACCAATATTCAAACTGGCTAAAGTGTAAGAGATAACAGTAGTACTACATATTATATTGTATTATTTCTGCCCCTGAATTCAAAATTGTTTATGAAACCTTTCAGTCAACGTGCCCTCTAATTTTTTTTATAGCTGCGCGAATCTGATACTGCTCTGAGGAGAAAATTTTTACACGACCTGATGTCTGCGCGGCACTTTTAAACCTTTTTTGTAATATACGTAATAAGAATATTTACAATGAAAATTGAAGAATTCCAGCTGCGCGGCAACAATTCAGTGTGCGCGGGAGCATTTCGGGTACTGCGCGCCCGTGCACCCGCGCAGCGTAGAGGGAACATTGCTAACAATTTTGAATGTAGCTGCAGAAATACTAGAATATAATATGTATTGTAATTATGTATTAATGTCGTAACATCTTATCTTTAGTCAGTTTGAAATACTGGTGTAGAGACTGTCTTAAGATCTCGGAGTTCCGCCGAAACACGTAGCAGTAAACAAGAGATGGTGTTGCTGTGTATGTCAGATGTGCGTGTGTTGGTTTTATAAATGCAAAGTGTGACGTAATTGTTACAGGAACGTGTAATTGGGAGGGTTTCAATTTACGACGATGAGCATAAGGGTGACTTTGCTAATAACACGGGGGGGGGGGTGGGGGGGCAAACTGTCCATGGGAATTAGAAACTTTATTCGACAAAGGGGTCAAATTTGAAAGAGGGGAATATTTGTCCCATAAAACGCAACTTTTCCATTTTCTTTTTTCTGTCTATTTTGTATTTTCCATTATTCAATTCAGTAACCAAGTAAACTGTTCCTAGGTTGAAAAATTATTGGGGCTGCATATGCCCCCTCCCCTTGCGCCCCCCACCCCAAGTTACGCCTATGGCAATGAGTGTTAACCTTTTAAAGCCTAGCGGTAACTTTACGTACGACCAGATTTAACATTAAAAAATTCTACGTGGTGCCCACATTGCGTTTATGTGTTTTGTACGGATCTCAGAACAAACAGCAACTTTTGCCTTATAAAACATTAAGAGACTGGTTTTTATAACCGAAGTGGAGGTGTTTACAGCGCGGTACGCACTGAGTCCTTATATAAAACAGATACGCTTCGTCTTTAAAGGGTTAGAACTTATGGTCGGGTAGTTTGTGACACCGTGCGTATTCCTGTCGATGTGCCCTAATATTCAGCGTTACAGATTCAGGCAGCATATTTCTTCAGAACGTTGCTATCCATCGACAAATCAACACGGCGTCACGCTTGGGTACACAAGTACAGTCGAACTCGGTTATAACGTCAGTGAAAGAGACTGAATATTTTGTGTTGTTATAAACGAGTGTTGTTCTAACCGGGAGGTATAATGTTGTGGCTAACAGTAAGGAATTAATTGGTACCACAGAATATATGACGCTATAGACGGGCGGTCGTTTAAGCCGATATCGTTACAACCGGGTAGACTATATTTGAAATATTCTGTTCTGGCCCACAGCGTTTACAGAACAACCGTTCCACGTTGTGAGCTGGATTAGTTTTTATTTCAGGGTTTGTTACGTCGCGTTGCTGAAAAGAATGTTTTGTTGGAGATTATGTGGTTCTACGGGGCGTATCTTTTATCATTTACCGTGACAGCTGCCCAGCACACAGACACGATGAAGGAGACATTCAGTTGTATCGTATCTCTTGTTTTGCACCAGACGCTGACCGTGCTGTCACCTGTCGGTGAGACTCCAACACTATCTACATCGGTTTCTAAAGCCTATTTATGTTTTAAAATGGTCGTCCGCAATGTTATGCATCATGTTTTGTCCCGAAACGTCGGTAACTGTCTCAACTGCGCGCTACATACCAGAAGAACGAAGACGTTATTTACACCGCGGTGGATGTCTCAAGTGAGTTGTCTCTCTCTTTGTTCTAGGCGATGACGATGAGGGATGGACAAGTGAAGCGGAGGGCGAGGCGCCTTCTGCCGCTGTTAGCGACGCTGATGGTGGTTGCGGTGCGTCAGGAGACAGCAACAATGTTACGTCTCCGCCTCCGGGACAAGAAGGGGAATCACCGCATCCCCCGGCCCCCAGACTTCGCCTGAGGGCGGGTCTTGCGACCGATCCAGCACTGCGGATTACAGACCCTGGTGCTGTGCTTACGTCAGCTTTGCCCCCTACTGCCGCCGGCTTGGAGTACCTTGCTGCGCTGAACCCAGCCTTTCACTCTGGTGAGATCAAAGTAAAGTATGCATTAGTACTAGTCCACATTTTGGGGGAAATATTTTCAAATAATCGAACGTCACCGTCGAGTGGTTGGCACCCCTGCTATATGTCCGAAAGGTTCCAGGTGTGTCACCTTATACCCTGTCCTATCAAGCAGTTTTCCCATCAACACGCAAAGTTACATGGTCTGATAAACGCGGGCCGGAAATGATTCAGTGGGTGTTTGGTCTGTAACGTGTCAATTTGCGTGACAAAGTGTACGGCGTGACACGTGCTTCCTGATTGCTTGAACGTGCGTAGGGACAAACAGTTACGGAATTCTTTACGCATTTTTTATTCATTGCCTCCACAACCAGTGGCGTAGCACTTTTTTTGGCGCATGGAGGAAGTGATCACAATGGCTGTCCCTAAGAGAAATAATTAACTTTGAAAAAAGTCACAGTAATTAAATTTCCCTTTTATTTGGCTCAGTAATTTAAAATCTTTGAGCGCATAAAATCAATTCTTTAAATGAAAAATGTCCATTTTGCCGCCCCTTGGACTCTGCCTACCGGGGCGGCCGCACCGCAACCCCAACACCCACCTCCCACCTACGCCTTAGTCCACAACATGTATGTGGGATTGATATTTGTACAGAATTATGAATATTACTGTATATGGGGTGTGACTCGATGATAGTGTGATGGAATTTTACCGACATAGTAGGTTCCTCCGAAACGTCCTAAAATGTGTACCAAATTACAAGGCATCATTGTCGCAGAAGACGGCCATTTTGAAGCGTACGGATGTTCGGGAAGTAAGCCATTACGCTGTTGTATCCAGGGCGTGGAGTCGCTACACGAAACTCCGACTCCGACTCCTTCGTAAAAGCTCAATATGTATCAATAACGGTAAACCTATAACACATTTCATCACCACCACGTGAATTATCAGGCTACTTTTTAGACTTATAACCTACATTTAACTATAAGTCTAATGGTTACTGTAGCTATCGGGGCTCTGGAGTTGGAGTGTCTAGTTAAGATTTTAGACTGGGGTCGGAGTCGGAGTCGATACGTTTTTACAGACTCCGACTGCACCTAAAATTCCTTCCGACTCCGTTCCACAGCCCTGGTTGTATCCGCAGATGATGATGATTATGATGATATTAGCGACAAAAATAAACCAACTGCATTTGGCGCAGTCCTTCCTGAGGGGCTAGTAGTGTGTTAGTCAAGTCAGCAGATTTCTCACGCTTCATATAACCGGAATGTTCATTTCTGTATTCACAAGAGCCCACCTATGATCTATGTCCTGATGCAGGTGAATCCAGCCCACACACTCTCATCGTGTTTCTGTAAGATCCATTTTAATGTTATTCTCACATCTATGTTTAGGTCTTCCAAGCGGGTTCTTTCCTTTAGGTTCTCCCAACAAACCTCTGTGTGTATTATCTCCCGCGCGTGCCACTTGCCTCACGCATCTCCTAACTGCTGATTTGACATGCCTAATAACATGTGGTGAGGAGTACAAATCATGAAGTTCCTCACTGTGTAATTTTCTCCAACCTAATCTTTACGTATTTCGATAGCAGACGAGCGCACAAAAGATTCTGAATCCAGTGGTTGCAGGCAATCGTCGAATTTGATATCATATTCCTTTCTTGGTGAATACAGTATAATGAAAATAAAACAACTGAAAGTACTAAAACAAGATTTACACGTTATTGCGCTGGAGATGAATGCAGCAAGTTCCTCAGAAACGTCGATGATAACCCACGAGACACAACGACGTCACAACCCATAATATCACGTAGCCATCATGCAACCCCAAAATGTCTGTACGAGTAGGGTTCTCTTGTTCAGTATTACAAAACAACACTCCATCCGCTGCACGCAGTCATTTCCATGTCTGTTATGTTGGCAGCCCTTCCCTCGAGCCAGTTCTTCTGTTTGCCTCCCATGACACCAGAGGGGGCAACAACAGTGCCAACACCGAGACCAAAACCCGATGCTTTAGAATCCAGACAAGGTAAGAGTTACCGCTGAATGCTTTAAGTCTCCGTGTTCGTGTGACGTCGCTCGATTTATGTTACGCGGTGCATTTCTCGTTCTGGCATTGGCAATGGTTATTTCGGAATAGCGCGAGTTTCCAGTGTTACGGGGGTTGCTGAAATTACCCGTTACGGGGCGCAGGAACGAAGGCGGGTAGTTGCACATGCGCTGTAGCAAGGGATCGGATCACGTGCTTTCGGGCGGGCTCGTTCGCCAATCAGCGTCAGTCAGCAAAGCACATGACAGTGTTGCCAAGTGTCCGGAGCGGACGGCCGAGGCGTGCAAAATAGGGCTTCGAACCAAACAAAGAATTGTTAGCGAAGTTTCCAGATTAACACGTGACAACGTTAAGAATTTTGTAGCACAGCGCTTTAGTACCTTCATGGTAGCGTAATAGAGTGTGTACTGGATGCACCGTTCTTACAGCAGAAGTTGCGTAACGCTGTAAAAGTGTGTGTCTCCTGCGCGAAACGTTTCGCTTAACCTCCATCGTTCCTGCGTTTTTGTTTAGCCATGTTGAATTACGCGCTTCTCGCGTAGTGGTGAAACTGCCCCCGGCCTATGGCGGAGAGGCTGTTAGCATTAAACTGGGTCACCCACAAAAAGGAACATTAATACTCTAGTGACCATATTACGTGTTAGCTGAGCTCCCCATCTCTGTACTTAGCTGCCGTTGGTACGGCGTCGTTTCTGTTAGGCTCAATCGCAACCTCCAGACAGCGTGTTACGTCTTTCATAAATACGGTCGAACTCGGTTATAACGTAATGAAAGGGACTGAATATTTTGTGTCGTTATAACCGAGTAGTGTAATGTTATGGTTAACAGGGAGGAATTAATTGGTACCGCAGAATGTCTGACGCTATAAGCGAGATGTTGCATAAACCGGTATCGTTATAACCGGGTTATACTGTACTTACCCTGCATTCATAGCGTCAGGCCCTGTGACAGTTCTCGAGATGTATGTAGTACACATGGCAGTACTTGTCCTCTCACCAGCTTGCCTATAATCCCAGCTTGAACCACTACCACATAATCTTGTCACCACTGTACCTTATAAAAGGTAAAGCTCATCCTATAGCCGGCAATGAAGGCATGGAAGGGGAGTGGAGGTATAGCTCTACTTGTTCTTGAACATCGGCGCCAGAGTGGGTGTAGGTAGTGTGCCTTATACTTCCTTTTAATATCATGTATCACAAAAACTTGCTAGAATTCAACAGATATGAACATTACAAAGCAAGTTATTTATGCTGAACAAAACCACTGTATAATATGTAAAGATTTTAATAGCATGATATACTAGTTAAGCAATGAATATTGAAAGTTTACATTTTGTATTAATTCAGCATTGTGCTTTATTTGATAACAAATATGATAACCATAATTTAATTAGTAATGTCTGGCATGGATATGTATGTATGTGTCCCAGCAGGCTTGAAACATGCAGCCCATTGGAACAAATATAAATTATGTATGTATAAGGAAATAAGTACCACAGTACAGAGCTAAAATATAGGACATTCAAAAAGATGTTAACACTTCTATGGATTTTTATGCTTTGTAGTATAAAGGGGTTGTGCTGACCTGACGTGGGGTGTGAATTCTGTGGTGAAATTATTGATTCCTGTATGTTGGTTAACCTTTGGCGGGAGGAGGACCTTGGGCCTTCCCACATTTCTTAAGCCCTAGGTGTTGTGCTGGGAACTTCAGGCCCCCTTGTTGATGAACTTTGTGCTTCATGTCCCTGGTTATGTGTTTGTGTGTGTCCTCTCAGTGCCAGTTTTCATGTGCAACCCCTGTGGAATCCGCTTCAGTTCACTGAGCACCTTGGAGGCGCACCAGACGTATTACTGTTCCCACAGGACAGGGAGCACCATTGCTGCTGGCAGCACGAAGGCGGCTAGCCATAAAGGTGAGGACTGCAATAACTTGCCATTACGCAGAATGCAGTATAGTATTGCAGTGGTCCACAAACTGTGTTCTGCGTAATGGTCTCCAGAGGACTGCTGATGTATCGTGTAATATCAGGTTTTAATTATACATAATTCTTGACTGTGTAGCTCCAGAGGACTGCTGATGTATCGTGTAATATCAGGTTTTAATTATACATAATTCTTGACTGTGTAGCGTTATGTCATTAAGACAAGTATGAAGTTGTTTTCAATGTGCGATATATTGAATTGGCACTGCCACTGGTAAGCCGTGTCTGTGGAAACTCCGTAAGATCAGTGTTTCGATCAGAAGATACGGTCAGCATTTTGCTTTGTAAAACAAACTAAGACTCGGTGAACAGCTCCTCAAATCGGTGAATTCACATGATTGCAGTGTGCTTCTGTGTATTTGGTTACACCTTTAACTGGTTTAATGTGAATACAGATGTGTTGTATGACATTTGATTTTTAATGTGTGTATTTTTTTGGTGTGGGGGTTGTCAAACATTTTGCAAAAGTAGAGTTTTCTGTGGCAAAGAAATTGGGGAAGCACTTTTTTACTATAATGTGGTATGCTTTTATGGTTGACTGTGTGTGTGTGTGTGCGCGCGCGCGTGCGTACGTGCGTGCGTGTGTGTGTGGGGGGGGGCATGCTGTAATATGAATCGTTGATAGTGGGTCAAATAATTCTATGTTGTTGTGAATTCGATGTATTGGCCTGTATGTCACACAGTTTATTGATAGCTTTAAGTTGCTCATGTTTATTCCAAGGAAAGGAAAACCTGTAACACTGTACATTATAGAAAATTTTTCTGACATGTCAGGTGTTTATTAGGAGGAAATAAATGTGTGGATGGCTGTAATGCAAATAAAAATAGTTGTCAGTATGCACAGCCAGATGCATTATGAAAATGTTTCCACAAGTTTCAGTTAGAAGTGCATTTTGCCATTGTATTTCATAAATAAGTAAAACAGAGTGTAACACAAATAGAAAAAATATCCAGTGCTTATGACTGAATCTAAGTAGGTACTATCAACTTAGAAAGTTGCATCACTTTCCTGGACTTTATTTTCCCAACATTGTTATGTTGTTCAGTCTCCCACAAATCCTGCAGTATAACCAAGTATGATATTTTCATGTCGGGTAATGGTGTTCAGTAATTCTTAGTGTGAACCTGTGTTACCAAATTGTCCACAGGGCGGGGTGACAGCGACAGTGAGGACGGTAAACTCTCATCAAGTGAGACCCCCAGGGGTGATGCTGAGGTGTCAGGCAGTGAAAGTATGGCAGAAGTGAATGGTGTGCCAAACAAAACGGTGAGAACAGGCAAGCAATATGCGTGCCCACACTGCTCGTACAGTGCTGACAAGAAGGTCAGCCTCAATCGCCACATGCGGATGCACTCTGCGTCTCCAGGCCCCAGTCCAACCCCGAACTCACTGTCAAATGGAGGGTCAGTGCCTACGCCTCCTGCAGAGGTCACGGCAGCCCTGCTAAACTCTCCGCACCTGGTGGATCGTTACTGCCAGGACTGTGACATCCGGTTTTCATCAGTCAAGACTTTCAGGGCCCACAAGTTACATTATTGCAGTACCAGGCACGTGGTCAAGTCTCAGCCACCTGCTTTGCCACCATCAACAAAGGCATCATCAGAGTCTGCTCCGGCATCACCATTAGATGTCACGTCACGCATATCGCCTAGCTGTTCCCCACCCAGCAGGGAACACCGCAGCCCCCCTCAGCCCTTCTTAGCATTACCTACCAACCCTATCCTGCTGGTGCCCTATGCATTGTTTCAGGGAGCCAGTTTACTGACTGGGGCAGCTGCTATGGGACTCCCTGCCCCTGATACAGCGTGTTTGCTTCTTCCTAATGGCACCCTTCAGCCCATGGCCCAGGCTGTGCATGCGCAGGCCAGTAGTAAAGAGGTGGAAGTCACCCACAGCAGTGAGCAGGTAGTTACATTCTGCTCATTTTGATGGTTCACAGATTATTGCTGTTTGAACTAATTAACCCACACTGTGAAGCAAAGTTTGTGAGAAGCTGATCCTCTCCATGTGACCAGAATATTCCCACTTCTTATGGAACCCAGTTGTTCCTTACTGTGTTTACAAGAGTCCACCGCTGCACTCTATCCTGAGCCAGTTGAAAATACTCCACATTCTTACAGACATTTGCTCTAAGACCCAGTTGGCGATTATCCTTCCAGTTCTTTTGTTTCTTGCATTTCACTGTGTGGCTTTCATACAAAAATTATTACAAAAAATGAAGTTAATACATACTGTTTTAAAAGACGTGTGGGTTTTTAGTCATTTTTATGTCACTGGTCCAACTGCTGAATGTACCAAGTTGCCCCATTGTTTCAGGCCGTCACTAAAATTTTATTGGAATTTCTTAAATCCCATTTTTCTCTTTGAGTTTCACCCACCCCATCCTCTTTTGTTTGATTACCCTAGTAATGTTTGGTAGAAAATTAATTTTTGAAATAGATCATGTTTCACATTTACTAAACTCAGACCTCTATTTCATCGTTCTTACTGCTTGAATGCAGTTTGTTTAATTAAGTCCTTCCAAATAAGTTGTTTATTTAATACATCATATTCTGTTTCTGAAGATTTAAAATTAATATAAGCTTGCAAATGCATTTGTTGGAACAGGGAGCTGCTGCCACGAAAATCTGTTAATTATGTCTGTATATTGATGTTTTATTCTGATGTTCATAGTATCTCATTCTTAGTCACTTTTGTCCTGAACACACAAGCACCAGACAGGTATTGTCTTTCCTCTTGCTGCAGGTTAAGTCAACAGTGCCTGCTCGGATAGCAACCAACAGTCGCCCTGCACCTCGTGCTGACTCCGTTGGTGATACATCCACGCCGCTGGACCTGAGCATGAGACGGTCCTCAGAAGGGAGTGGAGCTGGTGATCTCATAGTTGACCTGGACAGTGACCAAGACTGCCGAAGGACATCTCCTGCCCCACTACCACCACCACCTCTGCCTCCCCCTCTTCCACCAGTACCACCATCACCACATCACAATACAGCACCTCAGGATGAAGAAGAAGTGGAAGTAGATGAAGGTGAAAACATTGTTTGTGCGCCGTCCATTCCTTCCCTCCTCCTCTCTACTTCGTCAACATGTTCCAGTCCTTCTCCTCCACCACCATCTGTTTCTCCAACTCTGTCCAGTTCTTCACAGTCCAACATGAAACGGCCGGTATCAGGGTCTGCAGAACCTCCATCTAAACGATCGCGGACGGAATCTGGAAGTAACAGCCCAAGTCCCAAGTCTCAGCAGTCTTCACCAAAGTCACCACGAAGGGGAACGCCAAATGGTGTTATCACCGTGAACAACAGCAACGGGAGGAACAACAGCCTAGAATCAGCTAACAGCCAAAGAAAGGCATTGGCAGCTGTACTAAGCCACCACTTGAGTCAGGTGGACTCCACCAACAAACTGTCCAACCTGTTACTTGCTGCTGTTGCTGCATCATCAGTGCATCGAGAAGACACAGGAGGCAATGGGGCACCTCTTCTTAAGTCCCCACCTGTACTTCCTTTTTCAGGGAAAGGCTGTAGCAAGAATCCGACGCTAACTAAACCATCTCACATTACCCCCATAATTCCCACGCCTCTGTTACTGCCCACCTCTCGGACTTCATCTGCAGACTTACTCTCCAAAGCCAACATACTCCCACTTCTCACATCTGAAATGGCCCTGAGGATGGCAACAGAAGCTGCTGCTGTTGTAGCTCCTCCCCCACCCCCACCACCACAGGTTCTTGTGAAGCAAGGGGTATCCAAATGTCGGGAGTGCAACATAGTGTTTTGTAAGCATGAAAACTACATGGCTCATAAGAAGCATTACTGTTCAGCGAGACTGGAAGTTGGTGGGGATGATGGTGGCAATATGCCCAGTCCTCAGGGGGGAGTGCCCAATTCTCCTTCTGGAAACACACCCAATGGTGGATCTCCGCCCCACAGCAAGGACCACGGAAGGTCAGCAAGTCCAACAATAGGCAGCTCACTGTCAGTTCAGCAACAGCAAGGTCAGGCAGGACAGAAGCCTCCAACGCTCGTACAGTTTATCTGTGTGGCCTGCGGTATTAAGTTCACGTCACTTGACAACTTGACTGCGCACCAGGCGTACTACTGCCCCAAAAGATCAGAACTGATTGCCAAAACTGCAGCAGAGGCTGTGTCTGACAAAAACTCCATCTTGAATCCACGCAAGTGTGTAAAGTGTAAGGTGAGTTCCCAGCATTGCAGTTAAGGCTTATCAACTGTGCAGTTTACATTCCACATGTTTTCTTTGTTGAATTCATCACAGGTGTGTGCCCAGAGTTTTTCACTGGAGGTTGTAGGCTGAACCAGAGTCTATGTGTAATGTACGTTTGATTTAAACATTGCGTTATAACAGTCATGTCCTAAGTACAACTGTAACATAACACTGTTTGCACCTGCATTTACATACATACATACAGACATAGATATATAACTAGATGTTCCATGAGTCACTCTCCTAACTTAAATTACAAGGTCTTTTCTTCATTTTTTTTAAGTTTCATCTTATACATCACAAGTTTTTTGTTTTATTTTTCAAAATTCTAATGTACTAATCATCAACCGATTTCAGTGGTTGATTCTGGCTGAAGGATAAATTATGTAAAACATTCAATATTGCGTCTACAAAATTTGTGTTTTTTTGCATTTCGATTTTGGGGGGGGGGGGCTGTAGCCTGACAGCCCACCTCCTTTGGATGTGCCCCTAATTCATTATATCATAGTGTAATGTACTGTATCTCTCAGTTATATTGAACTTTTATTGCTTCATGTTCTTAACTTGCTGGGTGTCTTAAAAGTTGCTTTACCAAGATTGTACTTGTGTTCCAGAGAAACACTTCTCAATTGACAACCAGCCATCAGCAGAAAGTGACAGTGGCACAACAGCTGGTAGAAACAAGAGCATGTGTAACCACCTTGTTTCAAACCGTCACAAATAAAAAGCAGTATGCAAGTGAAAATTATCACAGTCAAATACTTAAGTATCTTGGTAAAGTAAGTTTTAGGACAGGTGGTGTTTGAAGGTCACAGAACAGGACTGTTTGTGTGATGTCATAAACTGAGCACTCATCTCCATCGAATGCCAGAGTTAAGAATGTGTGGTTAGGTGTGGATTCGGGCAGGTACATACATGATGCAGATTGACATCCTAGCCTTTCAGTTTACCAATGACGAGGATGGAGGTGGTTCATGAAACATTGGTCTGTTTGCTATTTAATCACATGATGTGTCTGTTAGTAGGTGGTATGTAGTTGAATATTTATGCAACAGGTGGCAGGAAAGTAAAGTAATGGTCATGTTGACACTATGTCAACATTGGACCCATTACAACATTATAAATATGCCAAGTAGACCATGTTCTTGTTAGACTTTTTTGTGAAATGTTGTCATCAGTTGTTATAATTTTGGATGATATAGGTAACACACGTTTCTGCTAGTATACAGGTGTGTTATTCTGACACACAGGTATTGGTGCCAATAGATCAGTTATCAGCCCATCAGTGCTCGGGGGTCACTGGCTCTGGCGGGTGGAAGTGCCCATGCTGTGATGTTGTGAGTCCAACAGCCACTGCTGCTCAGAGACACATGGACTCCCATAGCGGTGTGAAGGCCTTTCGGTGCACCATCTGTCGCTACAAGGGCAACACCCTTCGAGGCATGAGGACACACATTCGCATGCACTTTGAGAAGCGCTCCACAGACCTGCAGGTTTGTATCAGAATGCAATCAGAATTGTCTTACTGTACATTATAGTCTCACAATAATCTCAAAGTTTGTGAATCGCAGTGTTCAGGATTTCAGCCTTGTGTGATTACACATTGTAATCTGATGGTTTCAACCTGGTGTGAATTGCACATATTACTATCAGCTCAGTCATAGTCTCTCCTTCATTAATTGAGGATGGTGGATGTTGTACTCCGCAACTCCAGAGTAAAAGTATTGTTTGTTTGACGAAGATAACAGTAGTTACGAAACTGGAAATCTTTTAGTTGAACATTTTTATCACAGATGAGTATCAGGGCTAAATTACTGTTATTTTCCATTCCCAGGAGGAGAACTTTATCTCGTGCATTATTGGTGATGATGGAGTGGTTGGCAGTCAGCAGCAGCCAGTAATTGTGCAGGCCCCAGAAACTGTAATTGCAGAGCCACAGATTTCAGATGGAGACAGTGGTCGTGCAGAGAAGTTCCACTTCTGTGATCTTTGCAACTACAGTTCCACGTACAAAGGCAATGTGGTGCGCCATCACAGGCTGGTTCACCTACATGTGAAACCTGATTTTGAGAGTTCCACTTCCCCCATTGACGTGAAGATGGGCAGTCCCCGGGATGTGTCAGAAGTGGAGGGTACTGAAGACTGTATGAAGCAAGAGGTCGTGACTGTGAAAGAGGAAGTGGGAGGGAGGGTGTATGTTGAGGACAAAGAGGAGGAGTATGTAGAGGTTGAGGAAGACATCACAGTGGCTCAACCTTTAGTAAAGGCTGAACCTCTCAACGTGGTGTCTGAAGCGGATGATATAGCAAGCAGCTCAGCAGATGACAAGCCAAGAATTGATATGACTCAGCACCGAGATACGAGTGGTAGTGGGAGGTATTACTCAAGCGATATGGAAGTCCGGGACCAGATTGAGGGTGATGCACATGATGTACCACAATCAGCAGCCAACAGCAGCAAAAAGACAGGACCCAAATACTGCAAATCATGCGATATATCATTTAACTACTTGTCTACCTTCATTGCACATAAGAAGTTCTACTGCTCCAGCCATGCTGGAGAGACTACCGCTGGAGGTGCTGGCGGACGGACAGCAGAGACCTCGGTCCTTTAAGATCTTCCAGTCATTTAACTTTGGTAGTAGCTGAAGGTTTCACTGGTACATACAACAGCCGGGGGCTTCTCGACTGTCTTTGATACAGATTGTGATATGATATACATTTTGTGGATCAATAATTGGACTGTTTGATTTTGACATGAGTTAATGTTTTATTACATTGCTGCTGTTTTGGTCACATCTGTCGAGCAGTGCAATAATACATTACTGTTTTCATAGTCTGTGCAACAGTCATCATCATATAGGGGTTTCACACTTCACTTCCAACACATGGGCTATGAAGTGGGTGAAAAGTTGACTTAAAAGGCTGAACCCTCAGACAAATACATGAAATAAGAATGGCATAAAATTTACAAACACATTTTTCTGTCTCTAATTTCACGTATGTGACCGAGCAGTATTAAAATGTGCGTGCTTGCTTTACCATAGTTTCTGACTTTCTAATTGACAAAAATTTAATAGTAGACTCTTTTGAACCTCATAATTTTTTGAAATTTTTTATATGCTGTGAAACAGCTTCCTGGAATTTTGATCATGTACAGTCAAAGGATTATTAGAAACTTCATCCATATCTTACAGCAATGACAGAATATGAACAGTAATGTAATATCAAAATTTGTTTTTGCTGGGATGTGATTCCACACAGGTCTGGCAGATGGGTATCAATGTTTTGGATGATCCTTCTGTCTCCAGGTTCTTCTACCTGCAAGAGGGAGGCAGCAGGTTTCATAGAAACAATTGTACCCATGCACCACACTACACAGTGTCATATCCCAGAAGACCATATTGTTGATACTCTGCACCATGATAAATCCAAATTTCATAAAAATTTACTATAATGCTCTGATTAAATTTATGTGTGATTTTTTGCAATACAGTTATTTTTTCCTTTGCAGAATACCAAATTTGATACACATTAATTATAACAAGAGAATGTGAACCCCTACTAATGCTTATGGAAGTAATCTTATACTAATGGAATGTAAAATCTCATTTATATAATCTCCGTTTAAAGAAAGGCATAGTGCTGAAGGTAAGTGGAGGAATTCTTGTTTCACATGTCTCGCATATGTGCAGTTAATAACTTGGTTCTCTGTTGTTGTTTGTTGGCTACCAGAAGCATTCGAGTAATGTTCACAGTTACAGAAAGAAACTCGTCCAATAATTCATGTCAGCATTATTCTTAACTGTATGCTCGAACGTGAAATTAACCTTCCTAAGTGGTGATAATGGTGTATGACCAGATGGATAGACAGGTTTTTGGATCTAGTCCATGGCATGCCAGGTGGTTAGTTCATCATTTGAGTGGAGCTTGCTTGTAAAGACAAAAAGCCTGTGGGCTGAGAAATGAATGGCAGACCCGTGAAATTATGGTGATATATTTTGTGAGCGTGCCATCTTGTACATGAATTTGATGCTTGTTCCTTGAAGTTGGGCCAACCCATGATCTCCCAAGTTCACGTTACAGGTTCACTGTGAACAAAATGTACTGTATGTTCTGCAAGCATCTAATTTGACTGTCATTTTAATTTTCATATCATGGTCTTCTGTCATGTGATGCCATGTAGTTTGATCAGTAAGTGCCATTTTGTCAGAACCTGTCAGAAGATAGAGGCAGCAGCTTCTTGAAAAAATATGGTACCTGTCTACCTTCACAAAGAGCATCACATCCTAGATCAGTGTGATTAGGGTATCAATGTAGTGAGGACCTCGAATCCTATTTTACGTTGTAATGATGCTACTGAAAACCTATAACTAGTTTAATCTCCACATGAAAGTTTTTCAGTTTTCGGTTTTTCACTTTTAGTATGGAGTGTGTGCATGATTCTAACCTTGTCTCATTCTTAAATTTGGTCCATGAAATATAGTATAAGTTCAGTTCAGTGTTCAAATGCAGGAAAGCTCAGAGTATGACACTGGACTGACATTTAGAGGGTTGTGAGTTCATGCACAGGCAAATCTCTCTGAAGATTTTTTTTGTTAAGGCACCAAAACTGTTATGTCTGACGCAGATAAACTTTATACATGTGAAGAATAACATAAGTGCCCCTCCCAAGGTATGGAGCCCATGTTGAGCTGTAGGTCAATTCTGTTGACTGCCATTCCATCACTAGGTGAAACAACCTGTCCTAGGGGTTAGCCATCCCAGCAGCAGATTCAGTACCCTTAGCTTGGTGGGCACAGTCCAAGTAGGTCAACTAGACAATTTCCTGAGGCACTAGACCAACCAACCAACCAACCAACCAACCAACCAACCAACCAACCAACCAACCAACCAACCAACCAACCAACCAAAAAACCAACCAACCAACCAGTCAACTTTCTTTTCTCAAATTACTTCCTGGGACTTGTTTCACATGGAGCGATTTATGCTTCAGTAACAGAGCTAACTATACACATATTTAATAACAGTATTGGTAAATAGTGAAGGACACAACAGACCACTATGAGACTTAGCCATTTTGTAGAGGTATAGCTTCAGGCTAAGGCACTAGATGGAGGTTAGGGGTTAGCATTGTGTCTTGGCCACTTTTCTCCTGTAGGTAAGGTCCCTGTAACTGATTGGATAGGAGCTCATTGGGCCCCAGAACTGATGTGGATGTGATGGTGGTGAAGAGAAATGTGTCATACCCTGCGAGGCTTCAAACCCTAATTATCCAGTCCACCGAATAGCCTAGTCACTGTACTGACTGATCCGCCTGGCTCACATCCGTGGACATTAGATTATATTTCATGACGAAGGATATTTTTAAACTTCCGTAAAGGATGTAGTCCACTCCACTCGATTCTGGTGATGTATGATTTGACAGGGAAATGATATAGTGCTCGAACACACTTGAATCTCTGTCGCAGCCCTCAATGCTTGTATTCATAGAAAAATGTTGTATACGTACCAGAAAATTTGACTGTGTTATTAGAAACAGTTCTTCATTTTATATGGAGATGTGATGGCATGATGTAGAGTGGGGTTATTCAATTAGCAGCCTGTGGGCAAAATTCAGTCAGCCACAAGGCTTTCCACAGGTCTCTGAGTAGACAGCAATTGAAGAGTAATGAATCTTTACTCTGTTAAATTTGGATTTATAAAATGTTTAATATTCCAGTATGTGAGACTCATATAAATTGATTTTAAGTCGAACTTTACATTTTACATGATGTGTTAATGTAACTAAAGTGTGAAACTATAGGAACTGGCCTTCGTAACCTGTGGATGTCCCGATGTTGGCCAACTAATTGAATATCCCACGTGTAGAGTATGGAGGGTGTCATAGTAAAACCATCTTGTTTTGTTCTTATCAAGAACATTGCAAAAATAAAACAATGTTTACTGCAATAGTTAATCTATAATAATACAGTTTTTAAGTTTATATGTTACATATATATAACAATAATAATAATATAAATATTTCAATAATTTTCTTTTGTTCTGTACAGTGTCTCTTAAATGTTGCTAAAGCAGCAAATGGGAGAAACATATCGTGCTCGCATTTATAAAACAGCTGTTGTAGCCAAGTTGAGTTTTAAGTTCAGTGTTTTTTAAATATAATAATTGATTATATTCCCTGAAAGAGTAATGTATGTGTTGTAGGAATGCTGGGCAGGTTATCCTGTCACTGTGTATGTGGTGGCAACATATACCATAATACCAGTTCCCCCCCTGAGTCCGATGGAGACAATAAATTATTTATTTGTAATGACCTGTTTTTTTGTACACCTCACAGGTTAACTGTTCCCTGTGACCATCCCCACTTCTATCCCCAACATCAGTTGCTTGAGCCAGTGTGTGCTTTAATTAAACCAAATTATCTGTAACTTAGAAAGCACATGATTAGAATGAAGTTATAGCTCCACACATTCTTGACCTTGTCTCTCAGCGTATATTAGTGGTGGCTGCTTGCATTGGCCATATTACTGTCAGCGAAATTGTCCCGGTACCCATTTAATTGAATAAGCTAGGTACGCTCTTAGAGCTAGTGACCATGGTTTCAAGAGGAAAGTCTGTTGCTGCTGCCAGGAATCTAACCGCAATACCTCGATTGATAACAGGCAAGTCTGGGCAGTGTCTGAAGCCATAATGTTTCAGAGTAACTCTCATTTTGTCCTGGAATTTCGTTTGGAACTCCTAAGTTACTGAGATGGCCTTCTTTATGTAGGTGTGCTCATAATATTATTCATTTGGAATGGGGAAGTGGTTGCAGTACTTTCTGGTAACGCGCGATGCTGAAACACTTGTTGGGGAACACATATCTCTGAAAACACGAGGTATAGACCCAGAAGTCCAAGGAAGATTTTCTTGCAAATTCTCTGTATACATTAAGCCTAATGAGAGGGATCACCCTTGAAATAGTAACCGTGACCACGGTTATAAATTTTGATCAGCAATGCTGCCACTGTTAAAAAGATTAACGGAAGTACTCTTTCGTAGTAACCTGCACGGCTGCCGTCAAATTTTCCCGAGTGTTTTCGATGTCCAAAAAATTCGTCCCCTCAAGATGGACTGAAAATTTTTGAAAACTGCAGCAGTCGTTAGCAGCATACGCGGTAAATAGGTGGGGCTTTCCAGTCAAACTGTAGATTATTTTGTTACAAAGTGCTTGATAACGCTGGATGAGGTGGGTCTGAGTTTCAGGGGTTTTGGGGCGCACAGCTGTTCTTAACCTCGTCTGCATTTCTTCGTAGTAAGTCTGGTTGGCTGTTTGGCCTTGTGAAATGACTTCAGAATGAGCAATACCCATGATTTCGAAGACGGCGACAAGCATTATCTTCATGTGCAATTTCGTACTGACAGTTTTTTTAATCTTTGAGCTGCTGGCGTTTACCGCAGCATGCTTTGCCGTTTGCTTTCCGAGTCATTGGAAGCACGAAGTTTCATCTCGAGTGATATACTTCTTTGCGGGAGGGGAAGAAGATGGTCCGAGAATTCCCTTATCGAATGAGAACACGCTTAACAATGCCCTTAAAACTTTTTCGTTTTATCTTGAAATTTGTCTGACCATTTCTTCGCCAAATTTCTGAGCCATCA
Source organism: Coptotermes formosanus (assembly GCA_013340265.1). Classification (NCBI taxonomy): domain Eukaryota; kingdom Metazoa; phylum Arthropoda; class Insecta; order Blattodea; family Rhinotermitidae; genus Coptotermes; species Coptotermes formosanus. Next base: position 2,235,296 of record BLKM01000588.1, on the reverse strand, counting down.
TTCTGAACAAAGAGGATTCTGAAAATTTTCAAAATCGTTGTCCGCTCTGTACGTTCTAGGAGGTCCGCTTCTTTCCATATCGGCCATTTTTTGAGACATTTGTGCCACTCGAAGACACTTGATTATTTATACATTTTGTGCCATATGCTTCAGGGAGCATTACACTTATTTCACTTGCACTATTTCCTCATTTCACTCAAAATTTAGTGTCAGCTGTTTGCTCTCAATTACAATGACTCATTGTCCGACGACAGGTACGAACACATACGTCTTCTTGCCGCCACAGCTTTGACATCGCAGCCTGCGCAAGTCAGTAAGTACACAGACATAATTTGGACGCGAAGTGTGATATAATACGACAGCCAGTGCAATAAAACCATTCCAAGAATTCAAAAGCCATATCTCGTAGGTTAGGCAAAATTATTTGTTGTGTCCTTGGAATTGTAGACTTGTCAGCTGTTCTCGGTGGAGACGTGTTCACCAGAAGCGCTTCTGTCTCAGTTATTAATAATTCAAAAATATATTTATTTTTTATTTTACAAAAATAAAATTACTTGACAATACAAACGTGTATATAACAGGCCGAACTGCTCGCCTCCTTGCCTAATCTCCCAGTCTTGTTGCGGTGTGATGCAATTGTAGTCAGAGATGACCGTGGCATTTAGACTTTAGTGTCGTCGAAAGCAGAAGTTAAACAAGAAGAAAGATGCCAAATGAGTATGATAATATTTACAGTCAAACTTGGATTGCCTGAAGACCTTCCCCAGCACCGTCCAACCAGAGGCTTTGTGGCTTGGGCATTGCTGAAGTCAACCCTTCCACTTTTCCTTCAGTTAATTTGGGGGTCTGGAGTGTATGTATGTTCCCAGTTGGCCATCAATAACATTAATCATATAACGAAATTCGCTTTGCAGAATTGCTGTTTGTAATGTTTACATTCAATTTAATGTTGACATTTATCAAAATTGTCCACAAATTGGCTGTAAGACTTCCTACACCTGAACACCTACATGCTACACCCTTGACAACGGACGCTGAACTATTGGTGGGAAATATTTTATGTTAAGTTGGCATGACAAAACTTTACGATAAACGAGACATCTGACGGACGTTTCTAAAATCTAGTCTGAAAAGTGTACGGATGTGGTTGTGTAGTTGTCGTGAATGTGATGTTACTTATGCTACTCTGAAAGGATTAAAACGTAAGTAACATCCATTCTTTTGGATTAACTGTGTTCGTATTATACCTACGCACATTAAGGAAAGTGGTTGCTTAAGTGCCGTGAAATTGCACTTGGTTGCGGCAGTTCGGTGATAATGTGTTGAATTTGTAATTTTGGCGCCAGTGCGTTCAAGGGAAACGGTAACCTGGAAATAACAAGAGCTGCATCGACGCAGAGGCGTAAAGACTGAACTGTGATAAGGAGCCCTGTAGAATGTTCTGGAATAGTCTGGATTTGAGGTTTTCATAGTGGCGCTGTTGAAGATTTCAGTCGTCTGGGATATGGCAGTACGCGTAGATTGGTATGCAGGCAACTAGGTTTCGGAGAATCTAGCTGGCTGCGTCTTCGGTATAGTCCAAGAGAACGCTACCCCGAAGATGGAGATACCAAGCTCATCCGAAACGTTGGTACCTGTATATCAGTCTACACAGCGGCATTTCCAAGAAGACTGAAATCTAGTGACACATATGGATGTCATTAGATTTCACTGTGAATTTTCTTCTTTTGATCTGTTCTTACTTTAATGACGTTGTTTCTAATGTAGAGGTTATGTAGTGTTGTGGGTGTGTGTTTAATTGTCAGGTTCATTCTAATCTTAAGGTGCCAGTAACTTCTGTACAGTGTAAGCCCAAAGCCCAGCTCCAAGAATTTCATCTTCCCCATATCAAATTGTATCGTGTGACACAACAAGCTTCAGATGTTTTATATAATTAGCAATAAATCTTCACCATTATTTATATTATCATTATTAATACATTTTTGATTGGCACACATCAGTGGGCTTCATGCACTTTTTGTGTAACATGCTTTGTTATGTGTGGAATAACTTGGCCACCACTAAAGTCCACCAGTATGTCTTTGCCAACATAAAAGTTATGAACATATGCTTTTATGCCCAACGGATCATCTACTACTGACAGTGTCATTAAATCACTGGTTTTTATAACCGAAGTGGAGAGTGTTTACAGCGCGGTACGCATTGAGTGCTTATATAAAACAGATACGCTTCGTCTTTTAAAGGGTTAATATTGGTAAACCTACTAAAGTGAAAAAAGGTATCATAAGACATTTCATCACCACCACGTGAATCATCAGGCTACTTTTTAGACTTATAGCCTATATTTAAGTGTAAGTCTAATGGTTATTGTAGCCAGTATCTACAGTACGCACTGAGTCCTTATATAAAACAGATACGCTTCGTCTTTAAAGGGTTAATGTATCGAAACTATAACAGACTTTGGAGTTTTAATTTGTCTTGTGATTTTTCTTTTGAGCAGTGAGGTATTGGGAACTGACAAGCGAGAATATGATCATGGATTAACGTTGCGTGAGGCATTATGTAATATTTCAGGCCTTCTTTGTATGATGATTCAGGAGTGGTCTGTCAGACATCGCGGTTCCGCTAATCACGTGTTCGTGATATTCCTGTTAACATGGGTCCAATTTGAACGGCTTTCTTAATCCCTGCAGTTTGGAAATCGGATGATTGCAAGAAATAGAGGTTTAACCCTTTAAAGACGAAGCGTCTCTGTTTTATGTAAGGACTCAGTGCGTACCGCGCTGTAAACACTCTCCACTTTGGTTATAAAAACCAATCTCTTAGTGTTTTATAAGGCAAAAGTTGCTGTTTGTTCTGAGATCCGTACAAAACACATAAACGCAATGTGGGCACCACGTAGAATTTTTTAATGTTAAACCTGGTGGTACGTAAAGTTACCGCTAGGCTTTAAAAGGTTAAGTAGATGTTCACAAAGGTGTTTATCGAAATAAATGTCATTGTATTCACATGCTAACTATCATTGCCAGCCTTAGCAAACGCGGGGCCCGATTGCGATCCTTGTGGCGGGCCTCTGAAAGTTATTGTGCAGAGGAAAAAAGGGGATAACGTTTTAGTATATTAACATAAGTGAGGGTGAAAAATTAAAATGGTCCATTTTTTTACATTTTTAAAAATTACTAATGCGCGAATCCCCCACAAGCGCGGGCGCCCCGTAAGCGCGGGGCTTGATTGCGTCATGTCGGTCCAATGGGCCTAAGGCCGGCCCTGCTAGCTGTCTTAATTGCAGAAATTGTTGTTAAAAAGCAAACAAAAGACATTAAGGAGTGAAAAGTATGAGGTTACTTTACAGCTGGTCAGAAGTCGAAACAGGTTAAATCGACGTTTCGTAATCACAAGCTAGACATAATGTACGGGAGCTGTACAATAGCAACATACATACTATTACGTTCATTTGTTTCGGAATTAGGTGCGTTTTGATTTTTATTATTCATTGGTACGCCACAACCGCAGGACTGATAGATTCGGAGAGTCGTATAAGTGATGTTAAAGAGCACTAAATCACCTACTAAGTGACACCAGGAAGTACTTTGCATTAATTTTGTATCATGTGGTTAAAAGTAGTTTGTCGCAATTTTATGGGTGTGAAACTTGGTCTGTCACACTGAGGGAGGAGCAAAGGCTGAGGGTGTTCGTGAATAGGGTGCTGAGGAGGATATTTGGACCTAAGAGGGACGAGGCGACAGGGGAGTGGAGAAGACTACATAACGAGGAACTTAATGACCTGTACTCATCACCAAATGTTATTCGGGTAATCAAATAGAGAAGAATGAGATGGGCGGGGCATGTAGCACGTATGGGAGAAAAGAGAGGTGCATACAGGATTTTGGTGGGGAGACCTGAGGGAAGGCGACCACTTGGGAGACCCAGGCGTAGATGGGAGGATATTATTGAAATGGATCTTAATGAAGTCGGATGGGGGCATGGACTGGATTGAGCTGGCTCAGGACAGGGACAGGTGGCGGGCTCTTGTGAATGCGGTAATGAACCTCCGGGTTCTATAAAATGCGGGGAATTTATTGACTAGCAGAGAAACTGTTAGCTTCTCAAGAAGGACTCTGCTCCATGGAGTTAGTCGTTTGTCGCAAAGAACAAACAGAAGAATACAAAACTTAAACTAACGCTGATTTTCACATGGCAACTATCGGTTGCCACTTCCTGTCGGCTCGTTTATCGTACTGACTTTGCCCACTCAGACGAGAGCCCAAAGGCGCGGTAGACTAGCGGCGGTAAATGACAAATAATAGTTGTCAAATAAAATGAAGACCCTTAATTACTGTGGGTTAATTTACCCTCCCCAACCTTGTATAATGTGGAGGTGTACCCTGCATTGCACCATTTGCTACTGTACTTACAAATTTTGTCTTTCTGTCCGTAGTGTTGACCTGAAGTCACAGCGATCCATCTGCACACATCAGCATTTTCCCGTTCGCAGTTCGTGAGTAATGAATCTTTCATATATTTAGCTACAGTTATATTGTGTGATCGTTATGTACAATTTGTAAATGAAGTCGGATTTGAGTGTTACCCAAAGGGAGTGCTTCATGATTACAGCGTGTAACTTCAGTGCGTAACTTATTATACTACATCTTCCATGCAACTGGCAATATACAGGTAACATTTATTCCAATTTATTGCACTGGTATGTATCAATATAAAATATATGAAAGTTATCCCAACATGTTTCAGCTGATACACGTAACTGTAGTCACGGAGTACACTAAATATGACCTTTGTGTGTGCCCCTTATGATGGCCACATGTATCTGCCAAAACATGTTGGAATTACTTTATATATTTTTAATGTGTTCCATGTCCATGCACTATATTATACAAAAACACTAATCACCAACAAATGCACAAAGAGAGTTTTATCATCAATTGTAACACACTCCTACATGTTTTGACCCTGCTGGGTCATCTTCAGGGAGAACTTTTAGTTATCGTTACACTAAGGTTGCACTTCTCACTCAACTATAAAGTGCAGCCTTAGTGTAACGATAACAGAAAGTTCTCCCAGAAGATGACCCAGCAGGGTTGAAACATGTAGGAGTGTGTTACAATTGATGATAAAACTCTCTTTGTGCATTTATTGGTGATTAGTGTGTTTGTACTTTATATATACTTTTATATCGATATGTACTAGTCTAATAAGTTGGAATAAATCTCAGGTGTGTAATACATAACTTTCGTTTCACATTATTAGTGTCTTTTCTTTGGGGGGGATTTAATTATCCAAGGAAAAAGAAGAACAAACTGTTAATTGCCTCGTATAGTTTGTGAACTTAACGTGCCGTAATAGCCTGCAGCCATGTGGTCCGATGATGACCACATCATCTAAATAACATCAAACCGAAGCTAACTCATATTGTGTAGCACTTCCTTGCCAACTGTGGAGGTTACTTTTTTGAAAAATACCGTGTCTGTCAAATCAAGGTCTTACGGAAATTCGGGGGTTAGGAGACCTGCCACCACAGTTAACACTTGTTAGAGTCTAAATACTCATACATACAAAATGTGTTCTAAAAATATGAAGGCACGTTACCGTTTTGGAGTCCTAAGTGTGGATGGGAGGGAATTCGCAAGATTAATGTCATATGAATTGGGAGGAGCCATAAATAGGCTACAGGCTGGACAAGCAACGAATTGGGGTTCAAGGAGAAGAGATTTTCCTCCTCTCCGTAGGGTTCAGACTGACTCTGGGGCTTATCCAGCATTGGATCCAGTGCGTACTGGGATCCTTTCTCGAGGACGTGAAATTGACCACTTAGCACCATCTGGTGTTAAGTTTAGGAACATACGGGTGGATACTTCTATGTCCCAATTTGTCTTCATGGCATTCTGCTTAATTATGCATAGTCAGCCATAACTTTATCTTCTACCTACACACACACACACACACACACACACACACACACACACACACACACACACACACACACACACACACAGAATGTGAGGATGTGGACCATATTGAATAGACTGCCACAGCCCTATGCCAGCAAATGTACACCTCTTGGTGCACAGGCCAAGAACTGTGGATACATGAAACCAAACATCATAGTTTGAAGTACTGGACACAAATGAGGTGAGGGATTAGTGCACTCTTACTTCATCATTGATTCAAACATTTCTTCCAAGCGTCTCATGAAAAAGCCCACATTGTCTTGCAGTATTAGTCGCATTCTGTTACATGTTATGAACAGAACAGGTCTGGTATAATTTATTCAGTTCCTTTAGGGTATTTTTTCTCACACTCAGAGTTGCATTTCATGCTGTCTCAATCTCTGTGGCTGCATGCGGCTGGTTGTATTTTACATTTTTTGTCACGCATATTGAAGTTCTTACATTCCTCTGACTTCTTTGTCAATTCAGGACCATGTGTAGGTTATGGCCCCCTAATTATTTCTTAATTTGACAAAGAAATGTCTTAAATAGGCTCTGCTCAGACTTCGGATACTATGAAACTGTACGTATGCTCCAAGATCGCTGTGGATCAGTACCCAGCTGCCCTACTGATTAGTGAATGTACCTGCATTGTATCAGTAACATATTACATCTCAAAACAAAACAGCCATATAAACAGTAGCCTATTTCTTCTAATATTTCATGGACAAGTCACAAAGGTTCATGGACCAGCAATTGTCTATAGTCCACAGTTTGATAAACATGCCAAAATGGAACAAAACACATACAGGCAATACATAGAGATTATGTCGGATCTGAGACGTACAGAGGGGTCATATGGTGGTTCCAGTTTCCTCATACATGATGCACTGTGTTTTGTCGAAATATTAGGGAGACCTTCCTACACTGAAGACACAAACAGCAGGTTCTTCTATAACAGTGGTACTAATCTAACAAATTACATGGTGTCAAATCCCATAAGCCCATAACATTCATGGAGCATATTAGTTGTGTTTGATGGTTTTACTAAATAATACATAGTCTACAATGAATAGATGTACACAACACAGTGCAAACACAGTTATTTGTTAACAATGCATTCACAGACGTAACTTGATTAGCTCCTATCTGACCATTCAAAAATGTTTACTTAGTGACAGCCATGTTCCACACAAGTGACCAATCAATGCCATACACTCTGCCAATTTGTCTCATTATGTTGGACAACCCATCTCTGTAACAGCTACTTTATGTAATGAGGCATACGAATTTTTATAGTCTTTTCACCTAGGAACTTTACAAGCTTTGAAATAAAGGCCGTCGGCAGAAATGTGAATATTCTGCAACAGCAGGCACACCTTTCTTCAATCTTGGTGTCCCTATATATTTCGCTGGAAAAACTGTACACAGTATTTGATTTTACAATGGCAATGTCTGCACACGAGATAAGACAGGACATGTCTACACAAATCTTCCTGCAGGATCTTCTTCTTCATTGCTGCTATCGTTCTGATCGTAGGCCTCCTCTTGATACTCCTCACTGTCATAAAGTTGATGCTTCATATGAGCCTTGTAATTTGCATATCCTTCACCATACATTGCCACATCCTGAGGATCCACACTTACTCCATACACAAAGTCTTCATATGCATCATCACTTGAAAGGTCTTCTCCATCATCTGCAACAAAGAAATGCCACAAATTCCCTGTGCTCTTTATCAACTGCACACAAATTATCTGTTGATGCAGTCTCTCATAAGCTTAAAGTTCAGAGTCTACTGGCAGCCTACTTTCTTTTCTTAACCCTTTGCAGTCCAAGCCTTGTGTGCCATGTGACCTTGCCAGGGCCAGTTATTTAAAAAAATCATTGTATTGTTTCATTTCCAAGTGGCCAATAATAATCACCAAAATCTGTCCGGACTGTGCTTCTCCTAATTCAGTGCAAGTTGTTACATGCTAACAGACCCACACGATGAAGCTGACAGATAATTTCTGCAGCTTTCTGTTGAGAAAGCACCAAACAATTAGAATACATATTAACTCCATGCAGCAGAGGCCAAGACAGGCAAAGAACTTAGGTGTACTGAAAAGCTCCTTACAAGCGTTTAAAGACTGTGTTACATACCGAGATTTAAGTCCCCCATCTCCATAGCCATTCTTATGTCATCTTCATTAGTGCTGAAAGCATAAATTAACCAAAGGAATTAATTATGTGATTATGATATACCAACTACAGACGTTATGTACCATTAAGTGAAAATTGTAGGTACTCCACCAGCATTGGCTAATTAATCACATTCTACATTCAACCTTATCACATACAGAACTCACATCAAAATTAACACCATTCATGTTGTTATTTTAACTAATACTGTTAGACAATTTAAGTGCCCTGATATGGCAGTTACTACATGACTAGACTCCTGCTTGGGCAACAAAGAAACTGGGCTTGGATTAGTAGCAAATGGAAGAGATTTTGTTCTCGAAAGTATCCAGACTGGCTCTGGAACCCAGCCACCCTCCTGTTCACTGGGTGCAGGGGTGCTGTTCCACTAAAGGTAAAGCAGTCAGAACCTTACCTCCCTCTCATTACGAGGTTAAGATTGCATTCAGTTATACCTCCACTACCCCATATGCCTTCATAGCACAGTGCTTAATTAAGTACAGGAACAACTTCACATTTGTACTGGGCAACTTCAGACGTGTACTTTGAGTGGTGGATCACACTATGGTGTGAATAGAAATAGACTCTACGAACCTGTGATCGGAATCTGGATAATCATTCCGCCAGTTATTCTCATCGTTGGAATCATCTTCATCCTCTTCTTCAACTAATATGTCACTTGAATCTTCGGGGTCAAGATACTCCCAGTCTGACTGAGAATATGGATGGACACTCAGATTGTCCAGGTTAACCAGGTTATCAGTCCCTGCCACACTTGTGTAATACAGATCATACACATATCCTGCATCGGGGCCACTGCTGTCACCTCCAGGATCCAGCTCTGTCTAGTGAAAGAGGAAGATATGCTTTACCTAAGTTACACAACTGAAATATTTTATCATTAGAGAGTAACACTATACTTTTAGTTCTTATGGTGGTGGTGCCTAAAATTTATGTCTTCTGGGATGTGATGCTGTGTCATTGGGCGAGTAGTTCCCAACATTTTGAAAGATCAGGACGCTTTTATGTTTGGGCTCAAGCAGTCCAAGGTGCTTCAGAATGTTGGGAACCACTCACCTAATAACAGAGTGTCACACTGCAAACGACTTGAACGGTTATTCCTATTTTCTGGGATGCCACCTCCCACAGACTTGCAGCTCTGCTATTTCAGCTACTCACATACATTACTAGTAATGGGCGTAGATGCAGGTAGACACTCTGTACTTAGTCACAGATTGCACTGTGTTTAATGATGCTATGCCAGTGCTTCAAGCCAAAATAAGTATTGTTCCCAGCAATACATGCAATATCCCGAAGCATCTAATTTCTCCATCAGAAAAACTGTTCATTTTGTGTGAGTACTCCTACTACAAGATTGGCTATCTGTTGACAATAGTTTCGGGCTCCATCAGGGGCTGAAGAACCAGCAACAGCAATGTGCTGGCCATTGTAGAAATCACATGTGATAACAGATTATAAACACTGATAATGCAAACTTGTGAACCAAAAACGTTTAAAAAAAATGCACAAAATTAATTCATATGCAGAGCGATGCTGACCTGAATGTTGGGTACATTAAATCATTAACAGAAATTCTGGTAAAACACTAATGAAGGTCTCATGACACTACTGATTGGTAAACTATGTACTGAATGTGGAATACAGCACAGTAGCAACATCTTGTTACTACATATCAGGTGTGGATGTGGCTTTTCAGAACTCTGCAGGCAATCCACATGAGTCCAGAAGAATTGCAATGATGAATATGTGTTATGAAGGACATATTACAGTGCATGTTCGTATGTTCATTCCTACTATCGTTCACTGTTGGGAATGATAATGATGACATCTTAAGACAATGAAGACAACTCTGTTACAATAAATTAGTCTGTAACTAACAGATGATGCTTACCCACACCTATATCCATCTCCAGGCCTACTGAGTGTCGGGCACAAGAACTCTAACAACTTGAGGAACTCATCTTTTTAATACAGCTTGTATACCAAAATTATTTCCGTACCAGTACTAACCTGTGATTGCGAAGACAAGTTACTTTCTTGCTCATCATTGATATGACTAACAACATCCAAAATAGTAACATATTTATTTCCATCTTCACAAGTAACTTCAGTTTCCGTTTCAGATTCTAATATGTCTGAATCTTTCAAATCTCGGAAGCAGTTCACAACCTGAAATTTATTAATTAAACCATAATTAGCGTTACCTGCCAGTATATCACAACAAAAGCACTTCTTAGTTGAGGGTCAGTCAAACTAAGAAAGCCCCAGTTAAAATTGAAAACAGATACCTCATCAGTATGAGGCAAGTATTGTGTCTGCTGCATTCAGAGTTCTATTTCTGTTCTTAGTTCAGTGAATCCAGTTACTTATGGTACATTAAGCTTATATTTTATGAATATATGATAAAGTATGTTTCTGAATGATTTAATATCACCCAGTAGTTAGCTGTAACGAAGTTTAATGGTACACTAATGAACACTACATATCACTAACCTTAAGTCGATTCTCCTGTGCCAACTGCCTTATTTCAGTTCGCACCTTTCCGGTCACATCAGGTTTGTGTCTCAATCCAAGTATCTTTTCATCCTTCCTCAGGACCTTATCAATTTGTGAAGTTACATCTGCTTCCTGAAAATTAACAACAATTAAGAAATTTTAAATTTAAACATTCCATAGAATGCACTTTATTCTCTTCACCATAATGTTTACATTTACTCGGGGGTAAATACAGCAGGACCATGAATCTCAACACTCACCTTCATGTAGTCACAACCTTACGAATGCTACTTATTACTTTCATCCCTCACTAAGCGCTTTCATATTGTGGCGTTTAATCACAGTTGGATTTACATTTTTAAATTGCAGGTTCATCCCTGGCAAGAAGGAAGGGAAAGAGTATTTACCTGATTTTTTACAGTACCCGCGAACTTCAGAATTGTATGAAATGGAGTTTCCTTTTTTGTAGTTCCTAAATCACTTTCTGTTTTCTTTCTTTTACAAGCAAGCACAACCGCTTCAAGAGGTTCAACGTCGCAACGACGTTTTAACCTAACAAGCGCTGCCATTACTGGCAACAAAACACTGCTATTAATGCTGCGTGTTTGAAACAGAAGATGGCTCTAGTTGCGCTACCGTGCACGGGAAATTGTGTAGTTCAAGATTTGGCCACACGTAGGCGCCAGATAGCAGTGCATTCTCTCGGCAATATTTAGACATAATTAAAGCAGAAGCATGGCTTACGTGCTTAGCAGCCGTTCGTGTCGAAAGTTTTTTTTATCGCATTGCAGGCCTTGTAAAATCTATGTACGCAGTTTGTTCCTTTGTTTATTTCTCATTAAAGCCCCGTTATTCCAGACGTTTTCCAGTGATGTTAATAAGCATGTAACTTTCTCCTTCATCTTGTCATTTGTTTTATTCAATCCCCGAGCTGCGTTAAATGAAAAGTAAGTAGGACAGTAAATAATCTCTCTTCATGTCAGTTACTTGAAAAGCACATATGTTTAGTATCTATCGTAACGTTTGACACCCAAAATACTGATTCATCGATAGGATGCCTGTGGGTTTTGCGGGGAACGGTCGCTGTAGAGCGTCTGGTGTTTGTCAGTATAAGACAGATAAAAATAACATTTCCAACTTTCCTCTTCCTCGTATTCTGTAGCCCAAGAGATGGGAATTGTCCAGTTTGTTCTTCATTTTTCGACCTGGTTCATCGCGCGAGAAAACTGCAGCGAGTTGATAAGGGTGTAATATCCGCCAGTAGGCTCTGTAATAATAGTTGGACGATGACTAAGAAATTTTTTCCACGTGCGATTAACCCTTTAAAGACGAAGCGTATCTGTTTTATATAAGGACTCAGTGCGAACCGCGCTGTAAACACTCTCCACTTCGGTTATAAAAACCGGTCTCTTAATGTTTTATAAGGCAAAAGTTGCTGTTTGTTCTGAGATCCGTACAAAACACATAAACGCAATGTGGGCACCACGTAGAATTTTTTAATGTTAAGCCTGGTGGTACGTAAAGTTACCGCCAGGCTTTAAGAGGTTAATATTCTAGGTTTCGCCCTGCATGTCCTCAACAAATTAAGAGCTGGATACTGATTCGAACCTAGTAATTCCATAAAATATACAAAATAACATGGATCCTGAATAGCTGTGTGACTAGAGTTATTAGGCTACGTGTTGGACATACAGCGACTCTGCGTTTCAGTCCCTGCATATCTAGAGACTTTCTATTCCGCGAAGGGTCGAGATCGACTGTGGGGCCCATCGGGCCTCCTTTGCAGGTGCGATCGCGTAATTCCGAAAATCGACCGTTAGCTTCGTCACGTCTGTCCGCGTGCAACAACTCGGCTCCCGCTGAACAGATTTTCATGAAATTTGATATTTGGGAATATTTCGAAAATCTCTCCAGAAAATTTGTTTTTCATTAGAAGCTGACAAGAATAACGGACACTTTACATGAAGACCTATGCACATTTATGACAATATCTTGCTGAATTTTTCTTAAAACGGGAACTGTTTCAAAATAAATTTCTAGAGGAAACCAAAATACACATTTTATGTTCAGTAACTTTTTTCCCGAAAATCATGCCTTTTATGAGATAATGTGTAAAGAATATGGTAAAGCCAGACAGGTCACAGATGACAATATAATACGGCTCATGCGCTTTGCATGCTGGATAAGTAAGATTACAAACACACATCCAGAGTATGTAATACTGCCTTTCCACGGCCACAGTGGTTGCGTGAATGCGAATAATGCTACGTTATACGTACAGTGCGTGGTTGGTTGTTGGGTAGCACAGTTCCTTACTGAGGAGTACAGCGGTCTGCGCGTGATATTTACCTTTTCCTTCTGGTACTGACGTGAATAATCCATGTCGTTTTTCCTGCACTCCTTCAGACTTCTCCAAGGCGCAGTGCTTAACCCTTTAAAGACGAAGCGTATCTGTTTTATATAAGGACTCAGTGCGTACCGCGCTGTAAACACTCTCCACTTCGGTTATAAAAACCAGTCTCTTAATGTTTTATAAGGCAAAAGTTGCTGTTTGTTCTGAGATCCATACAAAACACATAAACGCAATGTGGGCACCACGTAGAATTTTTTAATGTTAAACCTGGAAGTATGTAAAGTTACCGCTGGGCTTTGAAAGGTTAAAGACGAAGCGTATCTGTTTTATATAAGGACTCAGTACGTACCGCGCTGTAAACACTCGCCACGTCGGTTATAAAAACCAATCTCTTAATGTTTTATAAGGCAAAAGTTGCTGTTTGTTCTGACATCCGTACAAAACACATAAACGCAATGTGGGCACCACGTAGAATTTTTTAATGTTAAACCTGGTGGTACGTAAAGTTACCGCTAGGCTTTAAAAGGTTAATTACACACCACGGCCCCATTAGGTCTGTATGTACTTTGAAAAAAATAATAAAAGATTACCCATTCTAGTAAGACGACGCCTAAATATTACAGAATATTAAAATAAAAAGGCGTAGAATTTCATTTCTGTGTCTATAACATAGGGAGCTATGTAATGAGCAACAGTAACAGGCTCGACTAAGAAACAGAAGAGAAGTTTTGCCGATGTCCAAATTTTGTTACGAGTCCGGCGGAAAGTTAAGAGAGGGATTTTATTTCTCCTCCCGTATTGTCAATACAAATGACGCCCACCTCAGCTCAGCTCACTTCATGTAACTCAAAAATGTCTTTGTGTGTATGTGTGTAGTGGATTCAGTGAGGTTTAAAAATTTCAGTTATCAGTTATGTTCGCAGTTTTCGTGTTCTCCAGCGCGTTTTGATAGGCTCTCTCTTACGGAACATGAATATTCGTTAGCCTGTTTACAAGAGCAATGTATCCTGAACAATTCTAACTCGTTCCAGACTCTCCGCTCCTATTATATTAACCTTTTAAAGCCTAGCGGTAACTTTACGTACCACCAGGTTTAACATTAAAAAATTCTACGTGGTGCCCAAATTGCGTTTATGTGTTTTGTACGGATCTCAGAACAAACAGCAACTTTTGCCTTATAAAACATTAAGAGACTGGTTTTTATAACCGAAGTGGAGAGTGTTTACAGCGCGGTACGCACTGAGTCCTTATATAAAACAGATACGTTTCGTCTTTAAAAGGTTAAAACTGCTATCCTCCCATCGAAGTCTCGTTTTCTCTAGTGCTTCTTCCATTCAAATTTTTCAATTAAATTTTTTTTTTCCATTTGTCATCTGTCTCAACCCCGACCCCCCCCCCCCCCCCCAGCCACCCACACCCAGGAACATGCTACATGTCTGTTTCTGTGATCACTAAATCAGTGTGCTGCAGCGCAGTACAAACTGTCATCAACTGGACAAGGCAATTTTCTTCGGGCGCGTATTGCATCACATCATGCTTATGACTTCTACGGAACATCCTGTTCGCTGACACTCGGCTTATTATATATAAGGTTCTCATTGCGGTGTCTTTGAGATTATGACGTTATGGGACGTGACGTCTTGTACTTTTAGAGAGATGGTAATATCAAAGTTTTAAATGTTCTGTATTACTGATCCCTCTACCCTAGCAATACAGGCAGCACGTTCCTCCTAAATGTTTGTATTTTACTTAAAAATTTACAGGTTGTCAATCGTAAAAGACTTTTGTGATCCATATATGTTCTTCTTAGAGTAAGAGACCGAGTTTTTAACCCTTGAAGAACAATAGGTGACCTATAGCACGCGCAAAAATCGAAGTGAAATCTATCTCTGAACACAACAACGTTGCATTTATTACACAAAATAACATATTTCGACCATTTTAGATCATCTTCAGGTTCACAATTTTATTTTCAAATTTTATTCCTTCCTCAGTATGTTTTTGAAGAAGCAAGAATTGTGAAATTGAAGAAGACCTAAAATAGTCGGAACGTGTTCTCTGCAATAAATTGAACGTAGTTGTATTGAGATGGATTTTAGTTTGATTTTTGTTGCGAATAACACAACGGAATGGCATCCTTTAACATCATAGCGAACACGTTTGCACACGTGTCTGTACACTACGCACACCCATACGCTGTAGTGCTTTCATACGTGAAATTTTGATGTAGGTCCATGGATGATACTGCTGCTGTACTGAAAGACCATAGTGTGATGGTCTGATCAAGTGAACGTTGCTAGAAACGAATGTGATTGCAGCCATTAAACCCTAGATTGAGCTGTTTAGTCTTGAAGCTGTGCGAAATTACCGAATGATAATAAAATGTTTATTGATACGTTCGCTAGACGTGCGACATTTCCTTACAAGACAAGGTATAATCGGGAAAGTAAGGAACCGAGGGGCGAGGAAAGTCGTCTCAGATTATGTTAACGTGTTCCGAAATTCCTGTAATCCCTTAACCCTTTAAAGACGAAACGTGTATGTTTTGTACAAGGACTCAGTGCGTACTGCGCAGTAAACACTCCGCTTCGGTTATAAAAATCAGTCTCTTAATGTTTTATAAGGCAAAATTTGCTGTTTGTTTTGAGATCCGTGCAAAACACATAAACGCAATGTGGGCACCACGTAGAATTTTTTAATGTTAAACCTGGAGGTATGTAAAGTTACCGCTAGGCTTTAAAAGGTTAAAAACTAAGCGTGTCTGTTTTATATAAGGGCTCAGTGCGTACCGCGCTGTAAACACTCTCCACTTCGGTTATAAAAACCAGTCACTTAATGTTTTATGAGGCAAAAGTTGCTGTTTGTTCTGAGATCCGTACAAAACACATAAACGCAATGTGGGCACCACGTAGAATTTTTTAATGTTAAACCTGGTGGTACGTAAAGTTACCGCTACGCTTTAAAAGGTTAAGAAGCGTCGCTGTGTAGACAGCACATGGAGACAAGTTCTACACGTGTATAGTGAGCTTTATTCAGTGGTGATAACTAATTCCACGGAGCAGAGTTCTTCAGAAGCTAACAGTTCCTCAGCTAGTCAAGAAATTCTCCGTATTGTATGGAACCCGAGGGTTCATCACCGCGTTAACAATAGCTCGTCACCTGTCCCTGTCCTGAGCAGATCAATCCAGTCCACTCATCCCGCATCGTATATCTTCACAATCCATTTTATTATTATACTCCCCCCTGCCCGTAGGTCTTCAAAGTGAGTTTTTTCTCTCAGATTTCCCACCAAAAAACCTGTATGCACCTCTCCTCTCCCGCATACCTGCTACATGCCCCACCCATAAATTTCTTTATGATTTCATTCGGTATGGATCATTACCAATACTGACTTCTGAAAGTCCTGGCACCGACGTGCAGTTAGTTTAAATTATACTGCAAATAATTTGATTTAAAGTAATTGAAATAACTGAAGCGCGCTGTTAACGGGTCTGATCAATATGGTACATGGTTGTTTAATATCGTTATTGGTCTTCGCTGCATGTCAGTCATTGTAATTAACAATGCAGTGCCTGTCAGTTGACCAGATGGGGGTGAAGGGGGAGTTTGCCACGTTATGCTTTGTAGTGAGTTGGATAATTGGTTCGTTAGGCCACCCTCGGGCGAGAGAGAGAGAGAGAGAGACAGTACACAGTAGCAAAAGTCACCTCCACATCACCAACCCTGGATTGTTACAAAGGGTTGATATTCTGGGGGATGCTAGGGGTTGGAGGGGGTGTGGGAGGTGAACCCATGCAACTTTGTGCTCCTGGTTTTCAAAAGCTGGTAGCCGGTGAGCAGAGCCCCACCTCATTCCACTTGAACCCCTTGTATCCAGGCCATGCAACCCGCAGCACACAGCTCACTACTGGACGGTCGCCATGGTTACCGCAGTTTCCTCCATCGATCTCGACTCTTGCAGGGTACCAACCTGTTATGCTTCATCTCGTTCTGGTTGTGCTGATTGCAATACTAAAGAATCCCTTCACTAATTTGTTGTTTGTTGATTTCTTTAAAGACAAGCGCTAGAAGTTACTGCATATGTTTTTTTCGTAGGAGTCAGTAGGATCAAAATGCGACCGATATTAACAATTCCCTGATATCTGAAGTTAGTTTTCCTGTTTCAGTAATTTGGTTTTGTGTTTTATGTCTGCAGCTGTAACATACAGGCATTAGATATTTTTATGACCACATTAGAAAAACTATTCAGGTGATCAAATCAAGAAGAATGAGGTGGGCAGGGTATGTGGCACGTATGGGAGACAGGAGGGGTGCATACAGGGTTTTGGTGGGGACGCTGGAGGAACAGAGACTACTTGGAAGACCTAGGCTTAGATGGGAAGATAATATTAAAATGTATCTTCAAGAAGTGGGATGGGGAGGCATGGACTGGATTGAGCTAGCTTAGGATAGGAACGGATGGCGGGTCGTTGTGATTGCCGTAATGAAATTTCGGGTTCCATAAAATTCGGGGAATTTCTTGAATAGCTGAGGACTCTGCTCCCTGCAGTTAGTTAGTTAGTTAGTTATTCAGTCAGTCAGTCAGTCAGTCAGTCAATTTCTTGAATAGCTGAGGACTCTGCTCCCTGCAGTTAGTTAGTTAGTTAGTTAGTTAGTCAGTCAGTCAGTCAGTCAGTCAATTTCTTGAATAGCTGAGGACTCTGCTCCCTGCAGTTAGTTAGTTAGTTAGTCAGTCAGTCAGTCAGTCAGTCAGTCATTAACAAGACAGGTAATGCACGTGTAACGTAACTCTGAAGATCGTTCGCGTAACCTTTGTTACCGTAGAAAGCAGTAATTGTTATATACTGAATGTGTGTCTGTAGCCTTAGTTATCCAGCATGAAAAGCGCATGCGCCGTATTATATTTTCATCCGTGGCCTCTCCGACTGTACGGAATTTTTCCACATTATGTCATAAACTGCACGATTTTTTCGGAGAATAATTATAGAACATAAAATATGTGTTTTGACCTTCTCTACGACTTTTTCAGAAAAGTTTCTCATTACCCGAAAAATTCAGCGACATGATAACATGAATGTACGTGAGTCTTCATATAAAGTACCCGTTGCTGTTGTAAGATTTTAATGGAAATTGAATTTTCTTGATAGATTTCCGAAAAACTCAGATGTCAAATTCCATGCAAATCCATCCAGTGGGAGCCGAGTTGTTCCATGCGGACGGACGGACGTGCAGACAGACATGCCGACGCTAGTAGTAGCTTTTCGCAAAATTTTGAACGCGCTTAAGAAACTGTGGTGGGTTTGCTCACTCCTGTTGAATTATTTTGACAGACATAAATTTTTGATTTGAATTAAGTGATATCGGTGTACAAATATTCAGTGATACCTTTATTATTCAAGTGGTAGTTAGCTCATTCAGTTATCGACCATAAGAAACTCTCATAATCCCTGCATTTGTTTCGAACACATTGTTCCCTATTGAATATAGAAGTTGCAACTGTACGCCTAGCATTACCGACATATGCTCATTGTTGTCTATGCTCTAATTATCCTTTCAAAGCCTAGCGGTAACTTTACGTACCGCCAGGTTTAACATTAAAAAATTCTACGTGGTGCCCACATTGCGTTTATGTGTTTTGTACGGATCTCAGAACAAACAGCAACTTTTGCCTTATAAAACATTACGAGACTGGTTTTTATAACCGAAGTGGAGAGTGTTTACAGCGCAGTACGCACTGAGTCCTTATATAAAACAGATACGCTTCGTCTTGAAAGGGTTATCTCGAAAGCAGTAAGGCTTAGGAACAAAATTATTGAACATAAAAGTTGTCTTGTCGATCCCGTTGGCCGTGCATCTGTAGCCGTTTGATTCCTGACATCGCGGATTCGAATAGCTGTTCGTCTCTTGTGTTTGTTTTGTGTTGTGTAGGTAGCGGCCTCTGCAACGAGCTGATCACTCGTTCAGAGGAGTCCTAGCGGGTGTGCATGTGTGTAATTGTGTGTGGTGTAGAAACCTTCACAATGGGGCGGCCTAGGCCCGAGTTGGGATGTTAACCCTTTAAAGACGAAGCGTATCTGTTATATATAAGGACTCAGTACGTACCGCGCTGTAAACACTCTCCACTTCGGTTATAAAAACCAATCTCTTAATGTTTTATAAGGCAAAAGTTGCTGTTTGTTCTGAGATCCGTACAGAACACATAAACGCAATGTGGGCACCACGTAGAATTTTTTAATGTTAAGCCTGGTCGTATGTGAAGTTACCGCTAGGCTTTAAAAGGTTAGCGCCACAAAAAAATGTGTTTGTTTTTCTTTAGCGCCCACACGCGCGGCGCAATAGCGGCTGTAAATGGCGAACTGTTGTGGGACAGAATATAGACCTGTGCTAAAGATATGTACAGTGTTGAGCTTAAAACTGCTAAGGAAGGCCGTCAGAATTCTGGAGCAGAAGCAAATTGTTTCAGCTGATTATACGACCGCAGAATAACACATTATTCAATCAAACGCACTTCACTGCCGGTATCACATATCATCGTCCCAAGCAGTAAATTTTATGAACTGTATTCGGGGAATTCTCTCTTCTGATCTCGCTCGGGACATCACCTCTGCCGAGGTTCGTGGTTTTCCTCAGTTCTTCGAGGAGAATGGCAGTATAATTCATCAAATTTGGTCACGATCGCTTTCTTCACACGTTACAAGTTTTTTTTTTCGTTATTCGTCCTTCAAGAAGAATGAGATTCTTTGGGCATGTAGCACGCACTGGGGGACAGGAGAGGTGCATACAGGGTTTTGGTGGGGAAACCTGAAGGAAACAGACAACTTGGAAGACCTAGACACAACTGGGAGGGTAATATTAAAATGACATTCAAGAAATAGGATAGAGAGGTAGACTGGATTGACCTGTCTCAGTGTAGAGACAAGTGACATGCTCTTGTGAATATTTTAATGCACATTATGGTTCCATAAAATGCGGGAAGTTTTTTGACTGGCTTAGTAACTACTAGGTTCTCAAGGAGAGCTTCTCTTCAGGGAGTTAGTAATCCTATCATTTGACATTATATATATATATATGTATATAGCTACTGACAGTGTCGTTATATAAACCTGAAAAGTAAAGTAAAGCTCAGATATGTATGTCTGTGACGCGGAAACGCTGATTTGCATAAAGCGAGCTGGTTTATATTCCGTGCCTTTACACCGATCATCCCCAACTGTGAATATGAATATCGAAATAATGACATTAATGAAACAAAAACTGTGTTTAGAGAAGTTAATCAAATTTTGTTTTATCGATGTCATAGGAGTTTCATCATCACGCGTATTTATAAATGAATTATTCAAATGTCGCTCAAAATGCCCTTAATGGTGTTCGTAAACAATGTACACCTATACAAAACAGAATGCCCCTTTATGCCTGCCTATCTCGTTTTGCATGTACGTTGTATGAAACCTTGCGACCTGCTGGGTAGCAGAACTGCTGCGTGCTGTGGAAGTACCGCCTTCGATTCCTGTCCAGATATATTTGTTTGCTTCCTCCGTGCCAGCAGTGAATGTGTGTAGAGATATATCATACTCAATTTACTGCAGTGAAGACACACTTAGGAGTGGATGTAGCCTGTAGCTCCGCCCGTAATAAACCTTGACGCTAGATGGAAATACGTGACCAATTTCGTCCGACGGCCATGTAACTGTCTTATAAACATTAAATGGGGGAGCTGGGTGGACCCCATTGCGGTCTGGACTGTGAAAAAGAGAAAAATGTCTTGGCGCCGCCGGGATATTTTTTATTCGAACCCCGGGCCGTCGAGTCCGTAGCTAGTCACTATACCGACTGCGCTACCGTGCTTCCCTACACTAGCTTAACCCTTTAAAGACGAAGCGTATCTGTTTTATATAAGGCCTCAGTTCGTACCGCGCTGTAAACACTCTCCACTTCGGTTATAAAAACCAGTCTCTTAATGTTTTATAAGGCAAAAGTTGCTGTTTGTTCTGAGATCCGTACAAAACACATAAACGCAATGTGGGCACCACATAGAATTTTTTAATGTTAAACCTGGTGGTATGTAAAGTTACCGCTAGGCTTTAAGAGGTTAAACTGATCCATTAATTATTCGTCTTCAAAGTCGAATTAGTTACTTTCGTAGACGTATTGTCGGTTTATTGATCCCCAAGAACTGGACATTTCAGCTTTGTACAGCCCTTATATTGACTCATGTTTTTACCCTGTCTCTCTCGCTCCTGTCTCATTTCAATTGTCTTCTCTCTGTCGCTCTCTGGTGCCCAGATGAAGCAGAAGTCTGGGGCTGCGTTGCTAAGCAATTCCAGCACTTCTCCAGGCCGTGGCACCTGCAGCGTGCCATTGACACACAGACCGCCCATTGGTCCATTAGAGACTGCTCGCTGTTCGCGTTGGTATGAGGACCTCTTTGCCAACGTTACGTGTATAATTGTAAAGAAGTACACCGCACACTGTCACTTAGACGTGTTTTGCAAACACAGAGAGCTCCTTGTTTCTGTTTTCGTAACCAACAAGTTTTTAAAAGCGGATTTATTGGGAAGCTTTCAAAATAAAAATTATAATTTGGTCGTGGGTCGAAACACCTTTTGTTTCGGGATAAAATTTTTGAAATATCAAACGCCTTTTGAGCTCACTCTGTATTTAGGTTTAAAGATGAATAATCAGTGGACTGTTTACAGTTCATGTAAGAAATTTTGTAAGAAAATGATTTTTGTCATCTCGTTTGTTTCTCTGTAGCAAGGCACGC
This sequence comes from Coptotermes formosanus, assembly GCA_013340265.1. NCBI lineage: Eukaryota > Metazoa > Arthropoda > Insecta > Blattodea > Rhinotermitidae > Coptotermes > Coptotermes formosanus. The sequence continues at coordinate 2,213,532 of BLKM01000588.1, read as the reverse complement.
AGTATCTTCCACTGTTTCGTATCCATAGCCTTATGAATGTAATCGAGACCGTTGCGTCAATTTTAAGACCAATTTTAATATTATCTTCTCATATGGTACTATACTTCCAAGAGGTACATTCTATTTCAGGTTTTCAAACTAAAATCTTTTATTCATTTCACATCTCAATGTGTGCTACATGACCTGCCATTCTCATGTGTCACGAAGGGCCCGAAGTATGGAGTGGTTCATTGAATTGATACAGCCATTCTTTTGTTGCATCCTCTCTGGGTGTGCTGAGGTCTTAGAAAATTAATACGCGGTTGGTAATATGTACGGATATGAACACTGCAAATCGCGATTCGTCATTTCTTCTATATTGCCAGTTAGGCTTTATATCTCATAAATTAAATGAAAATTTCGGGAGAAATATTTTAACGCTATTATCTATAAAAGACCAACACTTTGTGGTCTATTGTCCTGCTTTCTTTAATTTAGCGAGTACTTATGAGTAGGAGTAGAAGATGTCAGCAGTGGAGGATGTGCTTCAGTCGTTATTACAGCGTCCCCCTCTGCTGCAACAATCTCAGGGGCAGCGCTACGTCGTTCATAATGTCCTTAGGTCATAATGTCCTTAACCTTTTAAAGCCTAGCGGTAACTTTACATACCGCCAAGTTTAACATTAAAAAATTCTACGTGGTGCCCACATTGCGTTTATGTGTTTTGTACGGATCTCAGAACAAACAGCAACTTCTGCCTTATAAAATATTAAGAGACTGGTTTTTATAACCGAAGTGGAGAGTGTTTACAGCGCGGTACGCACTGAGTCCTTATATAAAACAGATACGCTTCGTCTTTAAAGGGTTACTATCTGAAAATGAAGGTGTCTTTCTAGAAATTTGCAAGTTGTCGAGGTTAGGAATTTTTCCGATTTTTTTTTTGAGAACTGGCCGCCGAAATATTATTGGGCGTTATTGTACCTGTGTGACGGTTATTTAAATTTCCTGGAAGGAATATGTCTTTTGTAAAAGAATTTTGATAAAGACATTGGGGTAAAGATTTTACGAAACGGTGTCATATTGTAGTGAAAGAAATAGCTAAACTTTAACAGGGCAAAAGAAATAAGTTTGAAATGCGCGCAATACAGGAGTTATAGACGCGAGCTGAGGCGAAAATGAAGGATGTAATTTACTTTTTGTGACAACGTATAGTTACATAGGTGTTTACGGACGTTTCGTAGGAATCTGCTGCTTGAGAATAGTGACATGCTTCACCGATACTAAGGCAGATCTTCACATACCCTACAAGACCGGGTGTTAATTAGCACAGTAAAACCAAAAAATAAAAGTGCACAGTGCTCATTTAAACCTTCAGTGCTGACCTCGGCGCACCGTAAGGTCATGAATGTGTTTAAGGTTACTGTAAGTTTCAAACACATTCTTCCTGGGCAAGGCGATAGGGGAGTGGAGAAGACTACATAACGAGGAACTTAATGACCTGTACTCATCACCAAATATTATTCGGGTAATCAAATCGAGAAGAATTAGATGGGCCGGGCATGTAGCACGTATGGAGGAAAGAGAGGTGCATACAGGATTTTGGTGGGGAGACCTGAGGGAAGGCGACCACTTTAGAGACCCAGGCGTAGATGGGAGGATAATATTAAAATGCATCTTCAAGACGTGGGATGGGGGCATGGACTGGATTGAACTGGCTCAGGATAGGGACAGGTGGCGGGCTGTTGTGAATGCGGTAATGAACCTTCGGGTTCCATAAAATGCGAGGAATTTCTTGACTAGCTGAGAAACTGTTAGCGTCTCAAGAAGACCTCTTCTCCGTGGAGTTAGTTAGTTAGTTCTTCCTGGGCAATAGCTGGAATTTAGACCCTAGCGCCAGTGAAGGGTTAGTGATGCGCCGGAACAACGGTTATCTGTAGAGAGAGATGTTCAGGTTTAGGTCAAGTTCCTGGTTTTCCTAACCTTCGGCAATTTACGTAGGTGAGACACGTCTTTCATCGTGTGCAGAGCAGCAGCCCTTCTTACGCTTGGGACAGAACGCTGGGTGGGCCCCAGAGCTGCTATAGGCGCTGGATAAGATATGATTGGTCCCCGACTGTTCGGGCATCCAGCTGAAAGAGGTATGACTACACCAGCTGAGCTAGCCTGCTCAGTACTATCACAGGCCGAGACGAGGGAAGAAGCCTTGCCGATGCTAACTTCTCTCCTGGCCAGCATAGCGGTAGCTGCACATATAAATGCCTGTTCTCTGAGGATCATGTGTATAGAACTATCCATCGCCATTGCCAACAAACAGCACACGTGCCCCCGCCCCCCTCCCCCACACGGCCAATCACATTCCTGGTGAAGTGGTCGTTTCGTCTGATGGTAGTCTGACACTCAAAGGGCTGTCTTTCTCTGTTTCTGTCACCCTCTTGTTTTTTATATATATCATTTTGCCGTGCTCTGCTCGGTTGCATGCTCCTGGATTTTATAACGGGGAAAGTACATTCGATATCCTACCCAAAGTAGTCCCCCAGATGTGAGGATCTGCCTTCGAAATTATCGGTATATACATGAAATGTACTTACCCTTTCAGTTCTGATTTGTTTCTATGGGTTTGGGTTTGAAAATTGAGGCTGGGATTTGAGTTTTTCACATCGTTGAACATTAAGATTGCTGTCACCTCAGATTGACGCCGTGCAGTCTGGTGGAAGGGTACAGACCTTGCATACAGAGGAGCTTACTGCCTACGTCATCATGGTAACTGCCCTGGTGATGGAAGCAGGAGCATCGTCTGAAGCCGGTTTCTGTCATACACTACAGGACGACCCGCTGAATACGAGACAGCTGTGCCAAGCCACTCGATTGCTGACCCATGACTGTTTTGCCGATCCTTGAATTACAGCAGTTTGAGAGTAGCTAACCACGGTCCCTGTGTCCGCGAGAGTAGCTACCCACGGTCCCTGTGTCCGCGAGAGTCGCTAACCACGGTCCCTGTGTCCGTGAGAGTCGCTAACCACGGTCCCTGTGTCCGTGAGAGTCGCTAACCACGGTCCATGTGTCCGTGAGAGTCGCTAACCACGGTCCCTGTGTCCGTGAGGGTCGCTAACCACGGTCCCTGTGTCCGTGAGAGTCGCTAACCACGGTCCATGTGTCCGTGAGAGTAGCTAACCACGGTCCCTGTGTCCGTGACAGTCGCTAACCACGGTCCCTGTGTCCGTGAGGGTTGCTAACCACGGTCCCTGTGTCCGTGAGAGTCGCTAACCACGGTCCATGTGTCCGTGAGAGTAGCTAACCACGGTCCCTGTGTCCGTGACAGTCGCTAACCACGGTCCCTGTGTCCGTGAGGGTTGCTAACCACGGTCCCTGTGTCCGTGAGAGTAGCTAACCACGGTCCCTGTGTCCGTGAGAGTCGCTAACCACGGTCCCTGTATCAGTCAGAGTCGCTAACCACGGTCCCTGTAAGCATGTATTTAATTCAGTTCAGTCGAAAGTGTTACGATATTGTTCCCGTTTTATTGTAGCCGGGGTGGGGGTGCCGTTGTAGCTCAGTCACTGTTCTCAATAGGCTAAGGACTGCACGGCCAGAGGAGTCGGGGCTTGGGATCCTGCAGGGCAAAAATTTCTCTCCTCTCCACAGCACACAGGGTGGCTATGGGGAACACCCAGAGGCTTGTCCGGTGTCACCACTCACCTTCGTCTAGTGCCCAAGTTAAACATGTTTGTGTATAAACCTTTATAACAGCCAACAAATCCACAAGGTAAATACGTATAAAACATGTACTAAAAACTCCCAAATGTAATATAATATATGCATTGTATAGTCTGAGCTATTTAAATCTTTCAATAAATAAATAAATAAATTCATCAGAATGCGGGACAGAATCATTGTATAAAGCCAGCTAGTAAATCTTTCGAAAGTGTTGAAGTTTTAAGTACTATTTGGAAAGGACTCGAGTCCAAGTTATGTTGACCAAGAAGCAGCTGATTAACCCTTTAAAAACGAAGTGTAAACTGTTGTACTTAGAGACCCAGTTCGTACTGCGCAGTAAACACTTTTCATCTCGGTTATAATAACCAGCTAGTTTATGACATACGGGACAAAAGTCGCTGTTTGTTCTGAGATCCACACAAAACACATAAATACACTGTGTGAGCAGAACGTAGAATTGTTGAATGTTAAATGTGGTGGTACATAAAGTAACCACTGGGCTTTAAAGGGCTACAGTCCGTACCGCGCAGTAAACACACACCGTCTCGGTTATAAAAACCAGTCAGTTGATGCTGTGTAGGGAAATAATCGCTGTTCGTTCTGAGATCCACACAAAACACATAAATACACTGTGTGGGCAGAACGTAGAATTTTCGAATTTTAAACCTGGCGGTACGTAAAGTAATCAGTAGACTTTAAAAGGTTAAATATGGGGAAACACAAATGCCACTCGTTTTGAGAATGTGCCTTCTCCTCTGATACGTAGAAACTTAGATAATAAGGAATACAAAGCTATAATTTTGGTTGTTATCTGTTGGTTTCAAAGAGGATAAAAAATACAAAGCCATAATTTTGGCTGGCTGTTATGTATGGGTTTGAAACTTGGTCTGTCACATTAGAGGAATAACAGCCTGAGGATGCATGATTTTAGGCTTTCGCCGCGATGTAAGTGGGATCTGCGTTCTTATGGGATATTAGACAGCGCTGAGCGGCAGTTCTGTGCCGACGTTTCGGGATAACGTATCGGTCCCATCGTCAAGGGTCAAAACTTTTTTACCCTTGAAGGTGGGACCGATCGCTTGTCCCCAAATGTCGGCACAGAACTGCCATTCAACGCCGCGTAATGTCCGAGGAGAGCGCAGATCAGACAGGATATTCGAGAACAGGGCACTGAGGAGAAAATATGGAAATAAGAGAGAGAAAGTAACAGGAGAGCAGAGAATGCTGCTTGATGTGGGGGTCTGTGTTTTGTAATTTTGCTCATTATTATTGGAATTATCAAACTAAAGACGATTGGCTGTGCTGGAATTCGGCACACCGCTAAGGGACAATAAATACACTAACTAACTAACTAACTAACTAACTAACTAACTAACTAACTAACTAACTCGATGGATCANAACTAACTAACTAACTAACTAACTAACTAACTAACTAACTAACTAACTCGATGGATCAGAGGCCTTCTTGAGAAGCTAACAGTTTCTCAGCTGGTCAAGAGAGTAAATACACGCAAAGATTTTTTCAGATAACGAGATAGAGGGGGTAAATGGGAGGCTAATACTAGAAAGGGTCTAACCCTTTACAGACGAAGCGTATCTGTTTTATATAAGGACTCAGTGCGTACCGCGCTGTAAACACTCTCCACTTCGGTTATAAAAACCAATCTCTTAATGTTTTATAAGGCAAAAGTTGCTGTTTGTTCTGAGATCCGTACATAACACATAAACGCAATGTGCGCACCACGTAGAATTTTTTAATGTTAAACCTGGTGGTATGTAAAGTTACCGCTAGGCTTTAAAAGGTTAAAATGAATAGAATAGGAGATGTGGTCTGGTTTTGTTTCGCTCAGAGATCTGGGCCCGGGTCCATTGGCGTGGTGTTGTAGACTTGGCAGTGCACCTTTATGTTTCACAAAACGCGTTGAATTACTTAACTGGCTGAAGAAATCTTATCTTCTTAGTAACGAATCCGCTGTGTTAATTTAATTACGTAAATAGACAAGATGCCCAGGTAATAAGATACAATGCGTTGATAAATTGCGGAATATCACTGAACAAACCTGTGTGGGGAATTTGGAGGTCTATTTTCTTGAGTCAGTGACAGTCAGGCGGTAGCAGCATCCAACACAGAAGCTAAACGAGAGATCAATATCTCGCTGGTGGTTACCATGGAGACGAGCTCCGGACCGGGCAGACAGGGTGTCGCTGCCTGGTCCATATTTTAGCTGAACAACCCCCTAACTCACAACTACCATTTCCCATTTATTATTAATACTATTATTATTATTATTTTTTACTTTTATGCAATAGTTGGATAATCTCTGTGCCGTACAGGAATATATTTATACGTGTGGGTAGGGTTTATGCAAACGCCATGATAATGGAGTGAATAATGGAAACAGTACGGCTGCAATTAGAGTCGTTGCGTAATAACGTAATGCAACTTTCATCCCCAGTGCCTTCATCCCAAAGGACAGCGAATGAATGTTTGTGAAACAAAACAGTAACAAGGCAAAGTTCATACATTTTTAAATTGTTAAAACGTGTCGTGTGGTTCCCTAGAGAAACAGAAAGAAAAAAAACCAACATCTTTACAGGTAAATATAAGAGATTAAATTCTGCCATTCTGCTGTCCCAGTGTCGCAAGATGTTCTTATGGTTGCTGTTGAAGGTGCGGTGATTGCAGATATGTTTTTATGGAGCAGCCCAGAGGTACGTGTGCGTTGGTTGGTTTTGCAGCCCTCGAATTTTGCTGGTTAATATTATCTCAAGGTACCAACCAGGGCTGTGGTGTTGGTACAAAACCTCCAAATCCGACTCTTTCATAAAAGCTCAGTATGTATTAACCTTTTAAAGCCTAGCGGTAACTTTACGTACCACCAGGTTTAAGATTAAAAAATTCTACGTGGTGCCCACATTGCGTTTATGTGTTTTGTACGGATCTCAGAACAAACAGCAACTTTTGCCTTATAAAACATTCAGCGACTGGTTTTTATAACCGAAGTGGAGAGTGTTTACAGCGCGGTACGCATTGAGTCCTTATATAAAACAGATACGCTTCGTCTTTTAAAGGGTTAATATTGGTAAACCTACTAAAGTGAAAAAAGGTATCATAAGACATTTCATCACCACCACGTGAATCATCAGGCTACTTTTTAGACTTATAACCTATATTTAAGTGTAAGTCTAATGGTTATTGTAGCCAGTATCTACGTAAGATCCTATATCGAGTTCGGAGTCGGAATCGGTACATTTTTACCGATTCCGACTCCGAATCCACCCAAAATTCCTTCCGGTTGCGACTTCAACTTCATAGCCCTGGTACATACAAAGTCCTTTCGCTTTATAGAGCTGTCTTCCGAGAACTCTGTAAGTCCGTGGCGTGCACGTTCAGTGAAATCGAGATGTTGAAGTTATTCATCAAGAGCTGCAATATGTAACAGTGGGTCTGTGAAAGATTTGTCTCTGGAAATCGTAGCTAGAGAAAGGAAGTGAAAATTTCCCGTTGATATTTCAACGGCCCTTGTTGTCCTTACTAAAAGCCTCCATTACCAGTAATCCATTTGGGTCTGTCATTATTTACAGCTGTGTTTCTCACCCAATTGCGGACCGCTGTGTACAGGGTGTTTGTTTTCCCGCTTGACCGATAAGCGCCGGCCTGACGCTCTAGTGAGTTTTTATTGGACTTTCTAAAGGTTATTATTACTGCGGTCGTTTCTCTATCTCCCGTCATCGACTGTTAAGCCTCCCCGACACGTGGCGTAAGACGCAACGCTGGCAGAGTGTCGGGCGGAACGTTGGGCCGTCGCTTATCGGTCAAGCAGGAAAAAAAGCACCCTGCACTTGTTAATGGACTGAGCTTATTACATCATAAATATAAAAATAAAGATGTTCCTGTGAACGCCATGAAGGCGTATGGGGTAGTGGAGGTATAGTTCCACTCATTCTTAAACTTGGCTGTAGATGAGAGTGGCAGCGTCACGCTCCAGTCGCTTTATGCCCGGACAAAGGGGTTTCGGTATTCGCTGTATAGAAGTTTGGGTGGTCCCCTGAGCCGGTCCCATGATGCTGTATGATAAATCTATACAGGGTGTACGTAAAATGTTTGCATAAAACTTAAGAATTCTCCACATCAAACCAAAAAATTCATATAAACGTATGTCTGGAAGGGAGTGGTAATTGAGTTTAATTGAAAGACTACAGTCAAAAACAAATAATTAAAATATGTAATATTTTACTTACAACTGACATAATACATTTACAATTCACGTTCCCAGTTTAACCTTTTAAAGCCTAGCGGTAACTTTACATACGACCAGGTTTAACATTAAAAAATTCTACGTGGTGCCCACATTGCGTTTATGTGTTTTGTACGGGTCTCAGAACAAACAGCAACTTTTGCCTTATAAAACATTAAGAGACTGGTTTTTATAACCGAAGTGGAGAGTGGTTACAGCGCGGTACGCACTGAGTCCTTATATAAAACAGACACGCTTCGTATTTAAAGGGTTAGTAACTGGAGTTTTTGTTGTTTATGAAGTCACAGTTCACAAAAAGTGTTCAAAACGTCCTCCACCTGAAGCATTGCACATATGGTCACGTCTGATCATGGACTGTCGCACCCTTTCAAAAGTTCTGAAGGGGGCAGGGGTTGCGAATGGTTTGACAGACGCAAAAATGCGTTGGTGAAGTGTCTGTTCATTTTCACTTAGAGCTGAATACACCAGGGGTTTTAGGTGTCCTCACAGATAAAAATCTAAAGGACTGAGGTCGGGTGAACGTGGGGGTTGTACGTCGAAAGCTAAGTGTTTGAGGTCATATATTGATATGTACTTTTTCCCCTCGTTTTGATGTGTGGAACTGACTCCTGAAGTTCTTAAAAGCATTAGAGATACACCCTATATATGAACTTTCAAAGAAGTGAAATTATAAAAAAAGAAATCCCTCCAAATATGTATTGACTCTTCCAGATGAAATTCCAAAACATGTCACGTGTTGTTAGTACAGCAGTGTTTGTAAATGTAAAAAGTTTCGATACTTACCACTTGTAATGTTAAACATCTTCTCAGGCTTACAAGTTAAGGCTTTTCAAGAGCTTTCCCTACCAAAATTTTGCGTTCTTTCCTTGTTTCCCCTGTTGTTAGCACAAACCCTGCCCATCGTTACCTCATTGATCTGACTGTGTTAACTATGTTAGGTGACCTGTACGACTCAGATTCCCCTGCATGCCTTCGTGGGGTGGACAAGCACAAATTTGTATTGTTTTTGTCAAGGTATTTTGAGAAACAAGTCACTGTTAACGTAGCACCAGTAGAATTATAAAGGAGGCAAAGCTCCTCCTTTGCTTATCTAATCACTGCATCGTGAAGATATAGTGGGGTGGATATGTAACTCTGCGTATTGTAAACTTGGCGCTAGATGGAGTTGAATTGTCAGCTTCACGCTCCGGCCGCTTTACCACAGAGGAGAGAGCACACAGAATTCATTACATAGGAGGCTAATTGGACAAGCAGAGCCCCTCTTGATGCTTTGCAGAATAAAATTTCATGCCTTGTTCTGAATCGAAGCCAGATTCCCGGTTCGTGCAGTCATCAGCGTAGTCACTGTATCGACTGATCTATTCTGATACATGGCGTGTTACTTTAACCCTTTAGAGACGGAACGTAATCTGTTTTATATAAAGACTCAGTGCGTACCGCGCTGTAAACACTCTGCACTTCGGTTATAAAAACAAGTCTCTTAATGTGTTATAAGGCAAAAGTTGCTGCTTGTTCTGAGATCCGTACAAAACACATAAACGCAATGCGGGCACCACGTAGAATTTTTTAATGTTAAACCGGGTGCTACGTGAAGTTACCGCTAGGCTTTAAAAGGTTAAACAGTTAAGCTCATTTACCTGGGGGTTTTCTTATTGAGTTCCATGATAGTTAAGTGCAGTGAAGTTCATGGCTATTCGCATAAAGGGAAGGGATATGACACATGATAATTTAGAAATTTACTCATGTAAAATGACACTTTCCCATTCTCCGGAACGCAGATAGTGGGGGAGGCAGTTTATGTAAAATTGGGAGGCACTGGTGAGAGAGACAGTTGATATCCAGGCAAAAGTACCCGAACAGTGAAATAACTACCCCCTCTCCCATCTCATCATGTTACCGTGGCAACGCAAATCGATACGTGGACTGGTCCAGGTCCCTGCATCCCAACCAGTGTTTTGCTGGGTTCGCATTCCTCCCCATCTCTACGCCTCAACCCTATATTTTGGGGAGTAATTGTGTTATTGCTAACCTTGTGGATTTTGGAATCTTGTCTTCCAAATTACAGCTTCTTGTTTCTGACGTCTTCAGACTAACTAACTAACTAACTAACTAACTAACTAACTAACTAACTAACTAAGTCCATGGTGCAGAGACCTTCTTGAGAAGCCAACAGTTTTTCAGCTAATCAAGAATTTTCCCGCATTTTATGGAACCCGGAGGTTCATTACCGCATTCACAAATTCACAACAGCCCGCCACCTGTCCCTATCCTGAGCCAGCTCAATCCAGTTCATGCCCCATCCCATGCCTTGAAGATTCATTTTAATATTATCCTCCCATCCACGCCTGGGTCTCCCAAGTGGTCGCCTTCCCTCAGGTCTCCCCACCAAAATCCTGTATGCACCTCTCCTTTCCTCCGTACGTGCTAATGCCCCGCCCATCTCATTCTTCTCGATTTGATTACCCGAATAATATTTGGTGATGAGTACAGGTAATTAAGTTCCTCGTTATGTAGTCTTCTCTGCTCCCCTGTCGCCTCGTCCCTCTTAGGCCCAAATATCCTCCTCAGCAACCTATTCTCAAACACCCTCAGTCTTTGTTCCTCCCTCAGTGTGAGAGACCAAGTTTCACATCCATAAAAAAACAGGCAAAACTATAGTTCTGTATACCCTAATCTTTGTGTTTTTGAATAGCAAACTGGAAGACAAAAGATTCTGCACCGAAAGATAGCAAGCATTCCCCGACTTCAATCTGCTGTTAATTTCTTCATGAATGGAGTTTCGATTCTTTAGGGTTGCACCCAAATACTTGAATTCTTCCGACGTATTCAAACAGGACTGGAAATTTTGTGAATATAAACCTTGCTTTCTTTATTAGAATATATAGAAAAACTGAAATCCATACACCGCCAATAATGAGAATTATCGTAAGAAAACACAAAGTGCGTATATACGGCATGTATTCTTCTGGGGTGTTACGAGGCATAGGCTGGTAGTTGGTTGGCCATGTTTGAGGACAACATATCAGTTCCATCTTCAAGGGTAAAACTACTTGCACTGCTTTACCCTTGAAGATAAGACTGATATTTTGTCTCGAAACGTCGGTAACCAACTAACAGCCTACGCCGCGCCGCGTAACATCACAGAAGAGCAACGGAAGCCTGAAATCTTGCAAGTGCATATTTGTTTGCACGGCTGGCGAGCGGAGTGCAGGAAGAAGTCGTTTCGTAGCGTAGAGTAGTCGCATTTAACATTTCAAAAACGGGGTAAATTTAAAATATTTTGTAATGAAAATATAAAAATTTCGTTGTTGAACAATTCGTGTGTAAAAACTTATCGTGTAGTATGTAAAATGTAACATAGTTTTATTTGTGTTACGCAGTGTGTAATGTTTAAGCATCTACTCTATTATCCGTCTATCGTCGTATCCGTCATTGATTCGGTCCCGATCTCTGGCTGATAATTGAAGTTTTACTGTAATAATAATAATAATAATAATAATAATAATAATAATAAATCGGTGTTTATTAACGTGCAAGCTTAACAGCAAAAATGCCTATTATAAAGCCAGCACGAAAAGAAACACAAATACAAAAGAGCACAAATACACAAACACTAAACAAACAAACAAACAAACAAACAAACAGGCAATCAAAAGAATTCAATAGATATGTAAAATCACTGGGGCAAAACCCCTGCACTCTGAAGAAATACAAATAAGTTAATGTAAGAAATGTGAGAAGTGTCCAGCTTCAGCACAAAAACTGCTTTAAAGAAGTAACGGGCTTCCTAAAGATATCGACGTCTTTGCACACGCGGTTTGCGGCCGTTACACATCGCGCTGTCGGAGAGTTTGTACACGTAGCAGTGAACAGAGAGGAGTTTCTGACATTACGAGAAGGAACACGTATGCCAGTGGTGTCCAAGAGAGAGGGGCAGCATTTTAGGCCTGAATAAACAGAGACAAGGAATAGCGCACCCAATGAAGCCTTCTATCATGCAGGATAATAATAATAATAATAATAATAATAATAATAATAATAATAAACAGGTTTGCCCAAATTTCCCAAAGATTTAGGAGCCACCTGAAAAAGCTAGGCGCCAGAAGGATGACATGGAGCAAGTTCCATTCTGAGGACCCACAAATATTAGGCGACACCGTACGGAATTTAGTCGCCCGGGTGACCCGGCGCCCAGAATTTGTTCACCCCTGCAAATAGGTATGTAGAAGTGGATGTCTATGCAACAGGAAAGTAATGTGTAGGAATTGTGCCCGAAACGCCTTAACCCGGATCGAACTTCCACTGTCAAATCTGTAAGCTCCGCTGTCAAATCTGAACCTCTGCTGTCAAATTTGAACCTCCGCTGTCAAATCTGAACCTCCGCTGTCAAATCTGAACCTCCGCTGTCAAATCTGAACCTCCGCTGTCAAATCTGAACCTCTGCTGTCAAATCTGAACCTCCGCTATCAAATCTGAACCTCTGCTGTCAAATCTGAACCTCCGCTGTCAAATCTGAACCTCCGCTGTCAAATCTGAACCTCTGCTGTCAAATCTGAACCGCTGCTATCAAATCTGAACCTTCGGTGTCAAATCTGAACCTCTGCCGTCAAATCTGAACCTCTGCCGTTAAATCTGAACCTCTGCCGTCAAATCTGAACCTCTGGTGTCAAATCTGAACCTCCGCTGTCAAATCTGTAACCTGCTTTGAAAAAGTTCTCTGACTGAATCTTGGCAGCAGATATCTTGCACCATTCTGCGAAACTTCCGTAAGAAAATGGCAGTCCCCGCATCTGTGCTGCAGTCGCTCCGTGGCGTTATTGGCCTTTGCACCTTATTCCGTGCACATGTGGACGGACCGTCTTGGAGAGCCAGTCTCTTATGCTGTGCCCAGCGTTATTAGTCTTCAGTGCTCGCTTGCACTAGGTGTAAAATGTGCCGACAGGCAGGGGCACACCCAAGAGGGGGCTGCTGTGCTGCAGCCTCTTCAAACCCCCCAAAACCGAAATTTAAAAGACAGATTGTGTAGCTATCATTTATTTAGCTATTTAGCTATCATTACGTCATTTACCTTTCTGCCGAAATCAGCCACTGAAATCGGCTGATGACTAGTAATTAGAATTTTGAAAAATAAATTAATGAAATTAAAAAACAAGAAGACAGGACATTGTGATTGAGTGATGGAACATGTTCTATGTATATAAAGGCAGTTGCAGACAATGTTATGTTTCACTTACAACATTATTTGTATAACATATGTTTCAAAAATCAAATTATATACAGCCTCAGAGTCAGCCCCCAAACCCCAATGAAAAAATTTGGGCGCGCACCTGCTGGCAGGTCCTACATTACGTCCGACGGTTATTCTTCGGCGGCTTCTAATCGCAAAGAACCAGGTTGAGACCGAGGGCAATCCATGTCGTTCGTGGTGAGCCATGTGACACTGAGATGGGTTCCTATACGAGTACGTCTGTATTTCCCGGCTATTTGTCATACCACCAATGTTCCACACTCATCATATGCGGGATGGACAGTTGGTTGCTTTAGAGACCACAGTTGCATCCCACCATGGGAATACGGAAATAAATTAAAACTTATCGCCACGCGATATTAACCCAGTCGTATACTGTCCATGTAATGTAATAAAGTGAAGCAGTCTCTGTACAGGCCTGGATAGACCCTGAGGCTTCCAGGAGGTTGAGGCTACCAGAATTTCTAGACAGTCGGCACATAAGGGTTGTAAGGTTGTCAGCCCTACGCACCTGCCGCCTTTACCCCCCAAGAGATACTTGGTACTCATTTCCGTTAGAGGCTGAGTCGACCCGAGGGCCAAATTGCGCTCGGAAGGATTAATTCAATGGAAAATCCGAATAACCTTATCGGGAATCGAACCCGCAACCTCAACCAACTGCGCCACCGGTTACCCCTCACGTAGAACGTAGAATAGCGTTATTACAGTAGAACAGAAATGAACGCACTCCTTTAGTGGATGCAGTTCGGCGTTCGGTGTGTGACCCATGAAACTGGGAAGTGTCAGAAATGAGGAACTTGTGCAGCGGATATCTGCAGATGTCAGCTCTAAACAGACCAAAAGACAAGAAGGCTTGGAAAGGCCCAGGAACAGAAATGAAGTGAACAGTAGTGTGTTTTGCTTTCGCAAGAGGAATGTAGCACCCAGGTCTTGTGTGCTTGAAGGCGGCGGAACACATTTAGCGTGCAGTTCACTGTTCGACGTCCGCGGAGAAATCAAAACACGGTGGCAGAGAATAGCAACGAATAAAAGCAAAGGGTTTTCGTCTCGTCGCCTTTGGTTCTTGACTTGTCTTGAAGGAGGAGAGGAATGGGGTTGTTGAGGCTTTATGTTACTACTACTACTGTGTTGTATCTTGTCACACGCCATTTCTCCCCTGTACTTCTCTTGAACCAGCGGTGATCCCCACCGCTCAGGCATCAAATTTGAGACTGCATCACTTTCCATAGTCTGTGTGGTGCTCCAAGTACAGCTGTCTTCTGTAGCGGATCTGTAGAATGTTTTTCTGGTATCGTTTCGTAGTCCTTCCCTCTTCTACCTACTTGTTCACAGTCGGTGTAGAGGGTTTTGATTTTTCACTTTGTCACACTCAGACACACACTACATTTGGTAGGATTCCTCTGGACGAGGGATCGGCCCGTCGCAGAGACCTCTACCTGACAACACAAACACTGTACAAGACAAACATCCATGCCCCCGGTGGGATTCGAACCCACGATCCCAGCAAGCGCTCGGCCGCAGACCTACGCCTTAGACCGCGCGGCCACTGGGGATCATGTTTTCCTGGTATGGCTTCTAAATTTTTCTCTAAGCCTCTTGTTACTATTCCGGTGGCTCCAGTTACCACGGGTACAATTATACATTTCATGTTCCACATTCATTGTGTCTCTGTACATAAACTCTTTATTTATTTTCTACTCTGCTTCCTTTTACGTGACATTTCTGTCAGCTGGTATTGCCACATCTATCAGTATGAATGTTTTCTTATTATTATTGTTATTATTATTCTGATTATTATTGTTTATTTGCGTAATTTGTGTTGTAATTGTGGTAGTTTTGTGATTGGCCTATGCGCCTTTAACCCTTTAAAGACGAAGCGCATCTGTTTTATATAAGGATTCAGTGCGTACCGCGCTGTAAACACTCTCCACTTCGGTTATAAAAACCAGTCTCTTAATGTTTTATAAGGCAAAAGTTGCTGTTTGTTCTGAGATCCGTACAAAACACATAAACGCAATGTGGGCACCACGTAGAATTTTTTAATGTTAAACCTGGTGGTACGTAAAGTTACCGCTAGGCTTTAAAAGGTTAAGCTAGCACTTTAATAAATGAGATTTGAATTATTATACGTAAGGTATCTATTGCCCTTCGTTAGTTGTGTTAGCATGCTACGCTGTTTCTGTTATTAGCGACTTGGCTGCTGACTCAGCGCGTTCATAAACAATGATTGATTTGGGTGGTCATTACTGTCATCATCATCATCATCATCATCATCATCATCATCATCATCATCAGTGCCATGATGACTTCGCGATCTAAATGCCCTCGCACTATCGGATGGGACGGACGAAAGAGCAGAAAGGCACAGGCAGCGGTTCTCTTTACATTGCTAGTTCTGTGGCATCGCACACTGATCCTTACCGGACACAACGGTATGGGGCAATTCCTTTTCGGATTCTGGGGCGACAATATGTTTCCGTCCGGCCTGTGTGTGCTGGTGACTCACTGGTAGAGTCATCGTGTTTCTTCGATAGACTGGGTCCCAGCGTGTCCAGCGGTGTCATAGCCCTGTACTTTATGCACGTTATCCGAAAACAAATACTAACAACATTTTGCCTCATCCAATCCTATCCCATGAAATTCACAATGAATTATACTGTTCTTGCAGACATTATGCACCCAGAATGTTTATTACTCTCCGTCTGTTCGTTCTCAGTTAAACACGTCACGACGGTTTATTTTGCCCACCTCCTCCTATTTCTCGCCAACCAACAGCCTTCAGTCAGCCGATACCAGTCCTTGCTCGGGCACTCAGTAAAACACCCCGACCGGTCTCTACCTCCTTTCGGTGCGGTGCGGCCAGCGTGCCATTACCCTCAGGCGTGTACGGTCTTCTGCGTCTCCAACACGCGGTTCGATGTTTCGAGTCCCACGCGGTGTTTACTTAGTTTTGTGTAGTCCTGAGTGCGTACTGACCTTGGGGGGTCTTGGCTTGTGGCGCCACAGCGAGAGATCAGTAACAGGCTGTGGTGGTAGCACTGGAGTAGTAGTAGTAGTAGTAATGGTGGTGGTTGCAGTGTTAGTGGTGGTGGTGGCGGCGGCGGTGGTGGTGGTGGTGGTGGTGGTGGCGGCGGTGGTGGTGGTGGTGG
>BLKM01000588.1:2135268-2194617 GCA_013340265.1 Coptotermes formosanus | reverse complement strand
GGGACACACTCGTATTGCTAGTCTCGTGTCTTGCCCACTTTTTTTATCTTGCAATAAAAATGTTTTTCTCCTGTATGTTAACGGTCTTGTAAGTCTTTTTATATGATGTGTGTTAGAAGTGCCAAATTTATGGTAATGCACGAGTTTGGCTTTCTTGCAGCCACATGTTATTCATATAACCATAATTAGAATTAGTTTTCCAACATTTTTTGTAAAGCATAGTGAAAAACTGAATTTATGGTGCTTTGCAGATTTGTAATGATAAAGCTTGCATAAAGTGAATTTGAAAATGCCCACACCATGTACGTGTGAATTTAATTTGTACTATTTAGACCAACTCGTACACTAAGAAAACACAATGTATCATAAATTCTAAAAGGTTTTGACGACGGTGTGTAATATTGTGTGCTGATGGGTTTATGGACTTTGTCCATTGTCCGAAGAGTAAAATATTAAAAATATTAAAAAATTAAAATCACAACGTTTCGGAAGCTGGCTCTGCTTCCTTCCTCAGGTGACTGGAGGGGGAAAAGAGAAGAACACCTACTCTGTTGGGCCCTTTAGACAGAGTCCAGTGATGGAGGCTAGCTCTGTCTAAGGGGCCCAACAGAGTAGGTGTTCTTCTCTTCTCCCCCTCCATTCACCTGAGGACGGAAGCAGAACCAGCTTCCGAAATGTTGCGATTTTAATTTTTTAATATTTTTAATAGTTTACTCTTCGGACGGTGGATGAAGTCTATAAACCCGTCACCACACAAAATTAAACTTTATTGGCCAAACGGGACGCCCATATCTCATTAAATATAACGCTTTACGGACGAAAGGGAAGACGCTGTCCCACTCAGGTGCGGGATGGACATTTAAATTGAAAGTAACTCCGGCTGTCAGCAGCTACACTTGGATTTAGAGGCCGGAAGCGAAGAGTTAAAGTGATGACTTCGCGTTTCAACGGCTTACCCTGAAAAAAAAATTTAGTTCATTTTACATCCGCAAAAGGTTGCTAGCAGATAATGAAGTACAGAATTGGAAAGCTTTAATATTATTGATAATATTTATTATCGTAAAACTAGAAATATTGCGGATGGTTTCCGTAATCAGCGTCGTTCACATGTTCTTACCCCAAAGCACCGAAGTGCTGCAAGTTGCGCCCTCTTACTACAATATGGTGCCTGGTTGGACGTCAAGCCACCCTGTGCTACAGTTTCAGTAATCTCCCCTGCAGAATTCTGCACATAATTGAATACGTGATGCCGTCTGTCATGTGCAGGACGTAGCTGGAAGTCACCAGACTTTGGTTGCTAGGCGACACCCAGGGGTGGGTCCAGATCTCAGATGAACAGCCTGCGAAACGTCTTCTCCGTCATTGGCTGTCTCGTGGCCCAATAGAAAGACGTGCTGAGAACACAACCAAAACACATGAGCTTCTCCTAAACCAGTGTTGTTAAATATACCTAAGCTAACCGCAATGACAGAAGCCGAGATGGCGTGGTGGGTATTTTTTTAAGATGATTCATCCTCGTCTTGTACACAATCCAATATACAAGCATATTTCCTAGTATACAGACCACACAACCTTATGTTACGAGATTATTAGGCGACAAGTTTCGGCTTGTTATAAACTATCATCAGATTGTTTTTTAAGAACTTTCAGTAAAAAATTTGACCCCCACCTAGTGTCGAGGTTAAGAATGGGTGGAGCTATACCTTCGCTGCCCCTATATACCTTCATGGTGTGTAGAGGGATAACTTTACCTTTACCTTTTTAACAATAATTAAAACTTTTTTGCGATATTTCTTGTCGGAAATAATTGAACCTCTATCAGTGACATCACCATGACACACCGAGTAAAGAAATGCATCATTTTGGGCATGCAACGTGACTCTAATTTACTTTAAATAGACGAAGGAAAAATTACTGTAGCAGGAAGTTAAAAAACTTACCAGACCAGTGCATCATTTTTGCAATCGTCGCAACCATCCAACCGTCGAACGTGTACAAAGTAAATGCCCCAAAATAAATATGTGTTTGCTGGCTTTGCTTAGCCGCCAGATGTAAACAAAATCTTCTAGTTAAAAGGAAACAATGTGGAGTGCACAGGGCTTATTCATATTTGCGTGTCAGACCCGTGAGAACTCCTTATTGAATTATTTCTCAATAGTCTGTAAGTTATATCATCCAATAGACGTAAATAAATTCATGTACCGCTGTCACTGACTGTACTTAACCTTTTAAAACCTAGCGGTAACTTTACGTACCACTAGGTGTAACATTAAAAAATTCTACGTCGTGCCCACACAGTGTATTTATGTGTTTTGTACGGATCTCAGAACAAACAGCAACTTTTGCCTTATACATCATCAACTAACTGGTTTTTGTAACCGCGATGGAGAGTGTTTACAGCGCGGTACGCACTGAGTTCTTATATAAAACAGATACGCTTCGTCTTTAAAGGGTTAGTCAATAAGTCACTTCTGTGCCTGTGAAGTAACTTAACTCTCTGAAGACTGGATGAACCATCTACCAGACCATACGGCATCACGCTCCCCAAGACCGCGGTCGGAATACATATATGAGGACCTTAAATCTCGTACTTTATTTTATAAATGCAAAGTTCCTTTTTGACGTTTATACGAAATTCAGTGTTATGCGCTTCGGATAATAAAATGCCTTACCTCAGATTCGATCCAGAGCTGCTAGGTTATCAGAGAGATATCAGCGCATTTAAAGACCATCTCCACATTGTGACACCCGTGAAAAGAAGGAAAGATTCGATCCACAGCTTCTAGGTCACCAGATGTCAGCGCCTTTAAAGACAATTTCCGTAGTGTAACACCCCTGAAAAGAAGAAAATATTAGAAACCGAATGATAACGCTGTGAATTTTAGCATCCCTAGAAATATCTTCATTATAAGCAATAGGGAAAGAATTCCTCCCCCTCTAAAATTACATTTTAATCAGCTTTAGCCTGCGTTTGACGAGTGGTGTTGCTTTTTAAATCATATTCTTTGTTAAAGGCACGCGGTGAGATCATGCTGAGGGTGATTCCACTATTGACTACCACGTGCCCGACTCAGCTGTTGGCAACAATGTAGGGGAGGAAGATTGGGGAAGGGGCAACAATATGTCGCGTGACGTAGCGTGACGCGACGGCGTCTGGCGTAGAAAAACGAGGGAATGGTGGGGAGTCAGTGGTACTGCCTTGAACCATGCTGTCGGTACTAGTCGATATTGGACGGACAGATGACGGACATTTGTAGGGACATTCATGACTACTTGACTGCTTGAGTTTTGTTTATTTTGATCGCGGTGACCTAAATGAGTGACTCACGTGAAGTCAACTCTCATGTTTAAATCACCGAGTTACAAGATGTGGTCCGCGGGCCATGTTAAAGGGAACTGGTAGGAACTTTCGCTTCCCCGCGGAGCAGCGCCTATTATAATGACCCCGTCTGTCTGTTTGTCTGCCTGCCTGCCTGCCTGCCTGCCTGCCTGTCCGTCCGTCCGTCCGTCCTTCTGTCTGTTTGTCTGTCTGTCTGTCCGTCCGTGTGTCTGTACACACGAAATAACTCTTGAGCCGCGTAGCGAATTTCATGACACTTAATAGTGGGAAATATAAGATGTATTCTAATTTTGATTGAAATCAGACAACGATAATGCATATTTTACGTGAAGACCAGCTTTAACATTTTAAAGCCTAGCGGTAACTTTACGTACCACCAGGTTTAACATTAAAAAATTCTACGTGGTGCCCACATTGCGTTTATGTGTTTTGTACGGATCTCAGAACAAACAGCAACTTTTGCCTTATAAAACATTAAGAGACTGGTTTTTATAACCGAGGTGGAGAGTGTTTACAGCGCGGTACGCACTGAGTCCTTATATAAAGCAGATACGCTTCGTCTTTAAAGAGTTAATTTCTACGCTCATCCAGAGGTTGTGTAAAGAAGTTTATGAAACCAGAGAAGCAGCAGGCTTTAGACCACACCGATACCCAAGCAGCGTTGAATGGAACTGTTGAGTGTATATTTTTCAGCTTCTGCGTTATAGAGCATTGTGTTCCCTGTTTAGCACTTTACTAGTTTCTTCCTCAAATGTAAGTCCTGTCTACTAGTGAAAAGAGCATGACGCCTTATATCACATAAATCAGTGGGTGCAACTGTTCAGGTGAAGATTCCCCTGTTACTAATGAGGAGTGCCAAGTGTCACACTGTGACGTGCTGTCTCCATTGATTATCGTCACTTAGCTAATAACGTATACAGCTGACAGTGTCAAATTTCATGCCAGATCTTCAGTGACTGACGTTTATTGGTTGTTAAAGTACACAGATGAATGAAATGTCATTTTAATGAATGGGTAGTCTGTTTCCAACAAAATGTGGCCCTGTATACTCCCCACTAAGAACTGATAATGGAAACGCAGGTAGATGAGGGCTAATTATGATACAAGGGTTCGTGTTTCACGCCGAATATTGACATGTGAGTTTCAGGTGTTCATGACCGTGTAAATATTATCGGCCTTGTGGGATATTACGTCCCTTAATTTGGTACAAAATTAGTAACTTTTTTCAGGAAGCTGTTACCCGTATTTCTTCTCATACCCTGAAGATGGAAGCACTATTTTCCACCGAATATATAAGGTGACCGTAATTGAAGGCCGGGATGATCGCCTTAACTAGCATATGGACAGACCTTTTGCCTGATATTTTGGAGATTCCGGGTTTAACCTTTAAAGCCTAGCGGTAACTTTACGTACTACCTGGTTTAACCCTTTAAAGACGAAGCGTACGTGTTTTATATAAGGACTCAGTGCGTACCGCGCTGTAAACACTCTCCACTTCGGTTATAAAAACCAGTCTCTTAATGTTTTATAAGAAAAACGTTGCTGTTTGTTCTGAGATCCGTACAAAACACATAAACGCAATGTGGGCACCACATAGAATTTTTTAATGTTAAACCTGGTCGTATGTAAAGTTACCTCTAGGCTTTAAAAGGTTAAAATTCAAAAATTCTATTGTTATGTTATGGATTTTTTTTTTTGTGGAGAAGGGCCTTGCAGCAGACGCTACGGACGCACTGCAGCGTTGAGGCTTATTGTGCAACCCTTTGATGAAGATGATTAGTTTTTGTTTTTTTTTTTCGTGTAATTGAGCACCGGTGGAATGAAAGTGACAGGGAGAAACCGAAGTACTTTGGGAAAAACCTGTCTCAGTGCTACTTTGTCCACCACAAATACCACATGGACTGACCTGGGATCGAACCCGGGTCTCCGCGGTGAGAGGCGTGCAACTAACCGCCTGAGCCATGGCACGGCCGCTATTCCGGACTGTTACTTCAAATCAGGTTACGGCCGCTTCCTTTCATATCATTTTCAATTAATTACTCACGGTCTTACTGCCATTGGTTAGGGGCTGAACGACGGATATTCTCTTTTATTTCCTACAGGGGCAGGAGATATTTCTGTCATGTAAAAGGTCCGGATCGTCTGTGGGACTGTCAAGCTCCTGTGTTGTGGCTACTGGAGGGTCTTTTCCCAGGAGAAAAGTGGCCTCGGCGTGAGGCTGACAGCTCACCTGCATTTAATGTCGAGGTTAAGAATGAGAGGAGCTGTATCTACACTCCCCCCTGCGCTTTCAAGACGTGCAGAGGGACAATTTATTTTACTTTATATATATATACTAAAAATTCCCTCAGATAGCCAAAAAGTGGTATATATGTCTTTATTATGTATAAAATATATTTTATATAACATGTTTTATACATAATAAAGACATATATACCACTTGTTGGCTATCTGACGGAATTTTTAGTATATATCTGTTTAATACTGGCCAACTGGGACAATGATTACCAAAATTATTTTACTTTGTTACAGTTACACGCTGCGTGATCAGAGCTACTGATAGTAGCCAGTGCCGAAGAGATGGGGGAGAAGTTATAAATTACGGGGGGCCCGGCGATCCGGAAGGGGGCACGGGGCCCCGACAATTTTTCACATCTTTTTGTCTTTCTCGATAGTATCATTATTTGTTGATTTACAAATTAACCCTTTCAGACTAACCGCAAGTCACCCTGCAAGTGAGAGTATTTCCGATTTAGTGTAAAAATTTTTAGTCCGTTCATCCTTCCTTAGGGGGGAGGGGGGGGCAAAAATATTTTTTTACTGGGGCCTGAACCCGCTGTCGGCAGCCCTGATAGTGGCGCTTAGTAAATCACAATAAGCGCGTTGAACCGCGTCATGAACAACTTCGAAAACTGCTGGGACATTACCCCGTGCGTGGGCGTATACGTGTAATATCACAGGGAACTGGGTATATGTCGTATACGTGTAATATCACAGGGAACTGGATATATGTCGTATACGTGTAATATCACAGGGAACTGGATATATGTCGTATCAATATAAACTGGATAAAACACATGGCAATAGAGACGTACATATGTCACGCTGCTTGCTGTGCGATTTTATACCATTAGAAATTGAGAAGGGCCAAAATAAGTACAGTCGAACTCGGTTATAACGTCATGAAAGGGACCGAATATTTTGTGTCGTTATAAACGAGTGTTGTTATAACCGAGGAGTATAATGTTATGGTTAACAGTGAGGAATTAATTGGTACCACAGAATATCTGACGCTATAGACGAGGTGTCGTATAAATCGATGTTGTTATAACTGGGTTCGTCTATATATAATATATACAGCCTGCTAGAAGGTCACTTGATACTCGATGTTTAACGTGACGCCTGTAGGTAGTGCCGTTTGCTCCACTCTGTGTGTGTGTTTGTGTGTGTATGCATGTGTGTGTATGTGTGTGTGTATATATATATATATATATATATATATATATATATAAGCCAATGCCTTGTCATGTGCCGGGTAACATATTATTATGTTGCAGGTCTAACACCTACCCCCCCCCCCGCCCCCGGCTTTTCCCCATGTGACTCAACGAATCCGGCCCTATCACGTTACACGCAAGCCACTCTGTATCGCGGCTAAGGAAACCGTAGCTGTAACGCAGTCACGTTCATTCACAAACCAAGCGCCTTGTGTTTCTGTGTGTGCCAAGTCTTTTCCCAGATCTTCAACTACTTTCCGCTCCTAGCCGACTATCCTTCAACACATGTACTTATAGGCTGGTGTTTTAGTTAGACAAGTAACTGTACACTACTTGTAACTATTGCCTCCGCGCCATGTACGTACTTTTCTTTTAGTAGTGAAGGGCCCCGTAGCAGTCGCTACGGACGCATCGCAGCCTTGAGGCTTCTTGTGTAACCCTATGATGAAGATGACGATTATTTATTATTTTTTTCCTTTTCCTAATAATGGAGCACCGGTGGAATGAAATTGACAGGGGAAAACCGAAGTACTTGGGGGAAAAACCTGTCTCAGTGCCGCTTTGTCCAACACAAATCTCACATGGACTGACCTGGGATCGAACCCGGGCCTCCGCGGTGAGAGGCCGGCGGCTAACCGTCTGAGCCATGGCACGGCCCTGTAGGTATTTGGATCGATGGACTGGGTGCCTCGGAAGGGCTTCTAGCCGTCAAACCAGGACACGCTGTCCTGCCGTCTGCATACCGCAGTAAATGTTTCGTAGTAATTTGAATGCGACGATGAGGGTCGTGACGCCGCGCGCAACCTAAGTTAAATTGTTTGACAAGTTGAGACTTTAAAATTATAGGGTGCCATAAAAGTTGGGTATTATCATGAACAATTGAGCAAATATTAAGTGGTCAGTGACTGCGTCCTGTCGAGTGAATGAGTTGTATGTAGAGACAGTGCATTTATTAGGGCGAAATAGTAAAAGTCACGGCTTTGAAAGCTCCCAGTTAATATCGTCTCGTCCTTCTGCCGAAGGTAGGATGGAGGCAAGGTAAAGAACGCCTTGAGAAATGAAGCAGGGAAGGTGATGGGAAGTGGAGTGTTTTGAACAGGCAACAGAGGAGGGAAGTTGAGAGGGTGAAGTAAGGTAGGAGTGGTACTGTGATTGATTCATGTGGCTGAAACAGTGAAATTAAATTACCAAAGAATCAACAATTTATTCTCGGATTTGTTTATAATTTATCAGACTGTGAACGACTCTGGTGTAGAATGTATATTGCATCCTTCAGTTCCGAGAGCTTGTTACCGGGATGTCTGTCCGCACTCAGAATGTGTGTGCCAAGAATGGAGCGGACACTCGTTCTATTTTAGTGTATTAATATCGCATGTCAGTGGAGAGAACAGCCACACCTATAGGACACCCCACCCACCTTTATCCAGTGTTTAATTTATAAAATAGAAAACATTGAGAATATCGTCATTGTCACACTTCCGAGGGATCGTCAGGCGAATGTCGTTTATATCTGTTGGACGTGTACTATGTTTATGGGAAGACTATGTGTATGGGAAGAATTATGTTCATGGAACGTGTATGGGTATTTATTGGAAGGCGTGTATTTATGGGAAGTGTATGTTTATGGAAAGAATTGTATTCATGGGAAGTGTGTGTGTTTATGGGAAGTGTAAGTGTATGGGAAGAATTATGTTCATAGGACGTGTATGTGTGGTTATGGGAAGGCGTATACTTATGGGAAGTGTATGTTTATGGGAAGAATTATATTAATTGGAAGTGTATGTTTATGGGAAGGCGTGTGGTTTATGGGAAGTGTAAGTATATGGGAAGAATTATGTTCATGGGACGTGTATGTGTGTTTATGGGAAATCATGTTTATGGGAAGTGTAAGTTTATGGGAAGAATTATGTTTATGGGACGTTTGTGTATGTTTGTGTGAATGCGCGTATGTTTATGGGAAGTTTAAGTTTATGGGACGAATGGTGTTCATGGACGTATGTGTTTATGGGTAGCACAACTTTATAGGAAAAATTATGCCTAAGTTTATGGGAAAATTATGTTCATGGAAAGTGTGTGTGCGTTTATGGGAAGAAGAAATTCCGTAAATAATTGAGTTTATGGAACGTTGCACAACAGATTGACAAAATGAGAGCTGACGATTGAAAGTTGGGTCTTAAAACCACAGTAGAAAAATAAAACAAAAGAAAAGTTTGGCGAGACCCCTGCCTTGATGGAAGTTTTCTGCTTGTAGTACCCGTAGCGAACTTAAATTTCTGCTTGTAGTACCCGTGGCGAACGTAAATTTCTGCTTGTAGTACCCGTGGCGAACGTAAATTTCTGCTTGTAGTACCCGTGGCGAACGTAAATTTCTGCTTGTAGTACCCGTGGCGAACGTAAATTTCTGCTTGTACCCGTGGCGAACGTAAATTTCTGCTTGTAGTACCCGTGGCGAACGTAAATTTCTGCTTGTACCCGTGGCGAACGTAAATTTCTGCTTGTAGTACCCGTGGCGACCGTAAATTTCTAATACTAGAAAGGATGATGGTGATGATGATGGCGATGATATTTAGATGAATTTCGGGCTTTAATTACCACGACGTAAGAAATATACATTTTCGGTTCACGTAATCGTATTTCCCTGTACAACACCCAAGTGCGACAGTGACAGTTCTGGCCATGTGTCACAACCTCAGCTGTCAACCTCCACTAGTGAGTGACTCATTCACTCATCGCTCCCCCGCTCCCCGTAAAATGACGCTGCGATTTCTTTCCTTCTTTATACAGGATGTCTCTTTTCGTCGCGTCTCCGCGCGCAGTAGCTTTATCGCAAACAAATCCTGAATTTGCAGGTACAAGTCGTGAGAGTTTCCTTGCTAAGGGAAAAGATAAGAAGGCGTACTGTATTTGCTTTGTCTATTACATCATGATTTTGCAGTAAGGACTAGGTTAATTCTGGATTAAGTACTGTGAATGTTAAGAAATGTACATGGAGGAACCAAGTGTTCATTACCGTGTTTACAACAACTTGCAACTTCTGCTTATCTTGAGCTGGGGAAGGCGAAGTGCCCGGTCCTGTCCCAGTGCCATTTTTTTGCACCGCTACTGCCACAGGGACCGCCCTAAGATCGAGCTAGGAACCCCGCTGTTCAAAGACAGTATACCACGTCTCATTAGGATCAGTGCTGTCTGCATCAGTTTTTAGGTACTTTCTCATAGTCGCGAGAAGCGCCTATTAGTTTCGTCGTGTCCGTCCATCCTTCTGTCCGTGTCTATCAGCACGGGTCCATTTCCGCTGGTTTTGATATTGGGGACTTTTATGAAGATCTGTCGAGAAATTCCAAATTTGTTTAAATTCAGACAAAAATATCGGATACTTCACGTGAAGACCTAAGTACGTTTTATTGTTGCCGGCGATGTTAAATCACTATATAAGCGCTCTTAATACATCCGAGGAGGTATAAACATTATGCGAACGCGCCACAGTGTTACGTTATGCGTGCGCTGCCTATCTTTCAGTATATATAAGGAGAGGTGGCAGTCCTTTGTATCAGCTGATACGCCAGTCATCAGCTGATACGCCAGTCATCAGCACGCCAGTGCTCCCCAGCACTGTACACTATAGGCCGTACTATAAAACCCTTCATCATTCCCCTCACTTTTAAGAAGTAAAATAAAATCATAACTCAGACTTCAAAGTAGGGTTGTCTGTCCTGTTAGTGCTGCTACCACCCCTCCCTCCCAATCCCTGTGTCTGTAGCATAGACTTCATTGTTCTGAGATTCATTGAATTCCCACGAGTTGGACTCAGACCAGTTTTAAATGTGGAAACGACCCAACTTGGTGAACACACTCCCTTACTTTTGCTTCTTGATTCAGTGGCGGCTTGTTAATTCCATACTACTTAGATAAATTTAAAGGTCATTCATCTGTCCCCCCGTCATGGTGGACGAGTTAAAGCTTTGTGTGCTTTAATAGAATTGTCTTCAGTGTAGGTATGAAAACCCCCAATTCTTTCCTGGTCAGTTGAGAAAGAAATTCCAAAGGGTCATGACGAAACGATCTGTGGAGTTATCTGTTAATATCGTTTCGCGCTGTCTCATCGCACAGTAAATAGGAATGTCAGTGTCAACAACAACCGTATTTTATATGAACTACAGGTTACGTAGGGTTGCGCAGTTGGTGGAGGCACTGCACTACAAACCGGAAGGTCGCGGGTTCGATTCCCTATGGTGTCATTGGAATTCTTCATTGACATAACCCTTCCGGCCGCACTATGGCCATGTGACAGAAATGAGTACGAGGAAATATTTCCTGGGAGTCAAGGCGGCCGGTGCATAGGGCTGACAACCTTACCGCCATCATGTGCCGATTGTCTTGAAATCTGGGAGCCTCAACCTCCTGGAACCTTCAGGGCTTCTCCAGCATGAGGTTGCCATTCAGTACCTACTTAATTAAGTCTGTTTCCATGCTTCTACACCAGCATGCTCACCGTGAAAGAAACTCGTTGTTAAGGATGTCGTTTTGGCCAGCCACGTTCAGTGTGAATTTTTGCATTTCTTGACCTGTTAACCACGTATGATCCGTGGTATGTGAGGTCACTTCCGGCTCAGGAATGAAACCGGAAACGGAAATGTTGCGTCCCACCCACGGTACTTTATAGGTTGAGGTGTAGTTTATGGTACAAAATTTTTATCTCGAATTTACTTACACCTTTGGTAGTACATAGAATTTACGTGAGTTGATGCAACGTTTGCTTTCCTTATGGTGTATAATCGAATTGTAAAATAGGGACACTTTGACAGTTAAGACAAACAGCTGGACAAAACTGCGACAAGGTGTTGCTATTACGCATCGTCTAGGAATTGTAAAATTTTTGCCAAAAACGTGAAGACAGAGACCTGATAGGAAAGATGGGATAAATTTACAGAATGTTAAGCTTTGAGGATTTGATATCTGTGCAGTCAGGGACTCTGGTCGTCTGCGATATGACCAGCCTCGCTTGCTGAACGACTACCGAAGTTTCGAAAGATCGTATCGCCTTTGTTTTTAAGGATTTACCTAGCGTCGCAGCATCACTTGCTAGAAAACTGGACTCCTCTTTTATCAAATTTTAGAAGTATGTGCCACGAAGCTGATACAAGTTTTCGTCGTCTTCTCTTCCCGTCTCCCCCACCTGATTTCTCTCATATCCGGCACGCTTTGCCAGTTGATCATACATCACTCTGAGGAGATGCCGGTAACTAAACCAGGAATACTGTAAGAAGAGCGACAGTGCTGTGTCCTAGAAAATTGAGAGCAGTGTATGGTGACCGGGGTGCGTCCAGACCGTTGTGTTGTCACCGCGAAGAAGAAAACGGACTAAACAGGAAATGAGAAATGCCACAGCAGAGCATGTAGCTGTGGCACCCACATTGTGTGTGGTCGTATGTGGCCCGTATGTGGTCAGACTGCCATCCCGTCCTTAACTTGCTAAAATGAAAGCTCTTAGCACAAGTCTGTTTGGAAACAATTCCATCAAAATTTTCTGTAGATCTTCTTGGTTCAACTCCATTAATCCTTTAAAGACGAAGCGTATCTGTTTTATATAAGGACTCACTGCGTACCGCGCAGTAAACACTCCACTTCAGTTATAAAAACCAATCTCTTAATGTTTTATAAGGCAAAAGTTGCTGTTTGTTCTGAGATCCGTACAAAACACATAAACGCAATGTGGGCACCACGTAGAATTTTTTAATGTTAAACCTGGTCGTATGTAAAGTTACCGCTAGGCTTTAAAAGGTTAATCCCGAGCACCCTTCGACGGAGATTTCATTTGTGACTTATAGCCAGTTCAGATTTTCGGTCAACTCCATTTCATTTACTGATTTTTACTGAAATTTGTCGTATCGTACTTCTTATATTACTCTGATATGTGCAAGTACACGTTTTCCAGAAGTTCCCACGCCAAGATTTTGTATGTGTTTATAGTGGCCTCTTCCGAATTTTATAAATCGCCGTTCGTAATTTTCTTGATTTAATTGCTCTACGCATGACGGATCCACGTGTCAGTTTAATGCAATATCCTAATCCTAGCAAACACAATTTTTCTTATGAATTGTCAGAATTGTTTATTGTCTTTGTCGAAATGCGTAACCCAGTATTTGAGATATATACAGACAAACACAACTACAGTCCCTGTTTCTTGATTGTATTACTCTCTTACAACATGTTTCGGTCGCACAAGGCGACCGTCATCAGTTAAAAATACACAACTGTAAAGGAAAAGAAGTGTTAAGGCTGGGGCCTCCCATTTCGCATTAAAATGGAAATAATTTCACAATTCCGTAAATTGTAAGAATTCCAAAAATGTGTATAAAAATTGAAAATTGTAAAATTGTAACATCACAAAATATACAATAATCTATTATTTCCTATACTGAAATAATAAAAAAAATTGAAATTGGTATCAGTTTGGTACAATGAATCAATACTCGTATGAAGGAGAATAAACTGTACAAACTGACAAGAATATGTACGTGCTATACACTTCCCTCGCCTGCAAGCAAACATCTTAGATTATTATATCTGCGCTCTTCTGGGATTTTACGCAGCGTTGAGTCGTAGTTTTGTACCGACGTTTCGGGACACTATCGGTCTCTTCAATGGTCAAGAAATCCAAAAAGAAAGCTTTGATTATACTATGTACGTTCGAACTCGGTTATAACGCCATGTAAGGGACTGAATATTTTGTTTCGTTATAAACGAGGAGAATAATGTTATGGTTAACAGTGACGGATTAATTGGTACCACAGAATATCTGACTTTATAGGCAAGGTGTCGTATAAAACGATGTCGTTATAACCGGGTTCTACTGTACGTTTTGAAGTTTTCATGGCGTTGAAGTTTTGTGTAGGGGTCTTCTGAGTAATGATTCTGTACGGTCTGGTAGGTCGGTGGCAACATTTTGAAGGAATGCTTCCTCTTCTTACCCCGAAACTGGAGGCAGCTTCTTGCTTGGCCGTGTTGTTACCCACTTTAAGGCTACACGGTGTTAGAACCCAGAACACCATAGTGTGGAATATCGTGTGATAAGAAACGTGGCGTTTACACTCATTCCTGTCAACCCTTTAAAGACGAAGCATATCTGTTTTATATAAGGACTCAGTGCGTACCGCGCTGTAAACACTCTCCGCTTCTGTTATAAAAACCAGTCTCTTAATGTTTTATAAGGCAACAGTTGCTGTTTGTTCTGAGATCCGTACAAAACACATAAACGCAATGTGGGCACCACGTAGAATTTTTTAATGTTAAACCTGGTGGTACGTAAAGTTACCGCTAGGCTTTAAAAGGTTAAAAACACACCTATAGGCGATTGTAATTTTAACGTTCATTAGCTAGCATATGACATTAACACGGACATGTGACTTGATGACACACACGAGCCACCACTGACTTTTATTACTTCATCCCTTCAAAGTGTCTGGCGGCAGTTCGATCCAATGACGTCATCAAGGACTTCCTCCCCCACTTCATCATCCCCCTTATTATTATTTGCACTCACCCTCCCATAACAATTTGCGTCATCCCCTGCCTCACGCAGTCTGATCCATTAGAGGGTTGGAATGATCACAAGTTCTTGGATACACAAAACGCAGTTAAGCTTGTAGCTTCTAGCGTGACCTGGCCTCATACGACCTGATTCTTCTTTGTATTTAGACTGAAAACGTTCCTGTCTGAAGGTTGTCAGTGGGAACGCTGAATGGAATTCGATTCCTTACTGTACTGCTGGGGAAATAACTTCGATTTCAAAAAAAATACCTTCTTATGGAATCTGACGCCGTGTAGTCTGGTAAACATTTGCTACCACCACTTTCAGTATAGAATTAACCAGGAGTGTGGAGTCGGAGTGGGAAGGAATTTTAGGTGGAGTCGGAGTCGGTAAAAACGTATCGACTCCGACTCCGACCCCAGTCTAAAATCTTAACTAGATACTCCAACTCCAGAGCCCTGATAGCTACAGTAACCATTAGACTTATACTTAAATATAGGTTATAAGTCTAAACAGTAGCCTGATGATTCACGTAGTGGTGATGAAACGTCTTATAGGTTTACCGTTATTAATACATATTGAGCTTTTATGAAGGAGTCGGAGTCGGAGTTTTAAAAATTGAAGAGTCGGAGTCAGAAGTGTTGTGTACCGACTCCACAGCCCTGAAATTAACTACGAAACGTGGAATGATTTCTACCAGACTACACGGTGTCATATCCCATGTATCTTCGTAGTCACCGCCATGAGAACCTTCAAATCTCAACAACTTAAGTTTAAATAAAGTGTGATTTAAGTTACCGTTTAAGGTGTCAGTGAGGATATAGCTTTTAAGGCAGTAATAATTAGGTGATTAGGAGGGGTTAATCTACGAAACAAAACGTTGAATTAGAAAATAAATATGTGTTTTGGAAAAGAAAATTAAGATAGGAGCAGTCACCTAGCAGATTTGTGTAACATCAAGTATTTACACTTGTGTACTGACGAGTGAACTGGTTTCCCTGCCGCAGGATTTTTAGGTTTTGGGCACTTTCCCCAATAAATTCACCAAGTATCTTTCGACGCAGTTTGAGATACAAAGAGCTGATATAAATTAGAGAAAGACGATGTAGAATGACGGTTAGTTTCATCTGGGATATGGACGCCTTGCAGTTTGGTACAAGATGACAACGCTTTGGAGAAAGCTAATGTGTCTAAATCAGTTTCCAAATAACCTCAGCAGTTGAACCATAGTAGTCAAATAATTGTGAAACGTCACAAATATCTCGGACTAGTGCCTCAGTGGGACCCTCAAATGCACGCACTTCTGACAGGAGAGTAACGGCGTAAGATCAGGTGGTGGCCTATATCATGCAGTTCAGTGTAGTAACTGTGCGCCTCTCTCGCTCAGCGAGTTGCTGTATCCGCATGTCCGGTACTGCGCCTAGAACATTACGTTGCGGCTACATGTCTTACAGTCACGTCAGAGAAGTTGCAGCATCAATAGACGTTGCTGTTTGCGGACGTTCGTGTCCATGACTGTCTCACGTGGCTTGCTTCCTTCGAAACTAAACCAAAGCACACATTATATGCGTACTTCTTGCAGGTTATTGATCTTTAAATTACCACTTCTTCCCCGCTTCGGGATTCTACAACGCGTTTTTCCTCATTCAGATGTCAAATTGGACTAATACGGTCATGTGATACCAAAAATCGTGGCACTCGCGTAAAATCATTTATCGAGGGATGGTGGGATTTGAAATGAATATATATGGTGTATACGTATATATAACTATATGTAATGTATACGTTTATATGTACTGTACGCTATATATATATATATATATATATATACACATACATACATACATACACAGGGTATACACAAAAGAATGGTGCGGTTTCAAAAGTTAACAAGAAATTTATTTCTCACCTTACACGGGCACAACGTACACCGTCAGCAGCGGCAACTGTCCAAGTTTCTCATGCGTTAACCACAATCCTTCAATGCGTGCACGCTGGGTCACACGACACACATCCACACGGTAATCAAATTCATCCCAGACTCGATGTAGCATGTCCGCTGTAACGGTCTGCAGTGCATGCGTTATCCGATCACGAAGTTCCTTAAGGGACATGGGCAATGGTGGTACGTAAACGCTGTCTTTAACGCTGTTTACGTACCACCATTGAAACCGCACCAGTCTTTTGTGTATAGCCTGTATATACACTATATGTAATGTATACGTGTATATGTACTGTACGATATATATGTATGTATATATGTATATATATATATATAGGGGAGACCGGGTTTAGTTGGCTACACGGGTAGGTTGGCACGACGTTAATATCTCGCCTCTCCCTTGTAAGAGCACAGCACTTGTGAGGCAGTATGAAGAGCTACATCTTTCATTGGAGGGAAGTTAGATGGCCATCTGCTGCGAGCTTTATCGGAAGCAAAATTTGGTTGTGTGTGTTTTGCACTGCGCCGAGTAATTTTACTACAGTTTGGTAAATACGTATTATTGAGAAGGCTGCTAGGGTTTTATCTGAACCAAAGGTACGTAGTTGCGTAGTATTTATGTGACAATATGACTGAGAAGTAACAGTTTTCCTTGTGCATTTAAGCTCAGAGGAAACTAACCTCAAAACTGAAAGTTCGTGTTGGGTCTAGACGGCACATTTGCTATGGGGCAAGTTGGCTCACTGTTCCTGCTTACCCCGCAGTCAACAGTGCAGCTTTCTATACGCTTCTTACTACTTTTGTCATTTCAAATTTGTTTTAGGAAACATAATTATGCCAAGAACGTACAAAAGGAAAACTGAAAGGGCAAATATGGCCCCAGATACAGTTGTTCAAGCCGTTAGGGCAGTCAGAATAGAAAACAGGTCGATTAGAGTGTCGCAAGGGATTTTGGAATCCCGTTTCGCTCTCTAACGGGATACTGCAGCAGAGCTTCTGAGAATGGTATAAGGGGAATGTCACAGAATCTGACGTTCAGTATTGGGTACAAGAAAACTCGCCAGGTGAGTTCAGGTTAATTTTTACTGTGAGGTACAGAGGAAGACAGCCTACATTGGACCCCCTAAGGACAAAAGCGTTTTGTCGAACTTTTCTTATAAATAAGTCGTTACATAAAATTAAATGTTCCCACACCTTTTATCGCATGTCTCATTAATGTTTAAAAATATGATACAGTGTAATTTCTGCGCAGGTGTTCAGTGATACTGAGGAAGAAAACTTAGAGAATTGTTTGAAAAGGGCATCAGACAACTACCATGGCTTGTCTGCAAGGGAGGAGAGGAAGTTTGAGTGCGCAGTGGCATTAAATATACAGTTCCCTCAACGCTGGAAGATATGAAAATGGCAGGCGCAGAATGGTTTACAAAGTTCTTGAAAAGGCATAAGACCCTTTCTCTGCGCAAACCTGAGGCAACAAGTATCAGAGTTTTAACAAGACCAATGTTGACGCTTTTCTTTTTTATATATATATAATTTGAAAAACGTACTTGATCGTCTGCGGGTTGGGCCACGCGACATATGGAACATGGACGAAACGGGTGTAACAACCATGCAGACACCGGATGGAGTTATTGCCCGCCGTGGTTGCAAACAAATAGGAAAACTGGTATCCGCTGAACGGGGAAAATTAGTAACTTTAGCCCTGGCCGTTTCAGCGACAGGAAACTCAGTGCCGCCGTTCTTCATTCTCCCCAGGGTGAACTTTCGTGCCCACTTCTTGAATGGTGCTCCTGCAGGTAGTGAAGGTGATGCTAATCCTACTGTATGGATGAAGGCGGAACAATTTTTGAAGTTTGTAAAACATTTTTTTTTTTTCCCCACCTGAAACCTTCAAAAGAACGGCCAGTAGTTCTTCTCTTGGACAATCATAATTCGCATTTGTCAATCGCAGCACTCGATTACTGCAAGGAAAACGGCGTGACAGTTCTCGCCTTCCCACATCACTGTAGTCACAAGCTGCAGGCGCTTGATAGGTGTGTCTCTGGGCCACTAAAAACCTACGTCAATCGTGCATGTGACGCGTGGATCACAAACCACCCAGGACAAACGATGACCATTTATGATTTACCTGGAATTGTCAACATGTCTCTCAACTCTGCAGCTACTCCTGCAAACATCAAGGCTGGATTCCTGGCCACTGGAATTTTTCCCTACAACAGAGATGTCTTTCCTGATGAGGAATTTCTGTCCTCCTACGTAACAGACGGGCCAGCTCCAGCTACAGACACTGCAACATCGAATTACAGTAAGGGGAACATTAAACATGATGAGTCTGCAGGACCAGACCCTTCAAGAATTCGTTCTCCTGACCCCGGTCCTTCCAAAAGAAGACCTGCCGAAGCAGATTCTTCCTCAAGCACGTCCTTGCGTGTTGTACTTGTCCGTCCTTTTCCTAAAGCTGCAGACAGGAAAGGAACAGCAAACGCTACAAGAAAGAAAAGAAGTACAGCAATCCTGACTGATACGCCGGTGTAAGCAGCCTTGCAAGATAAACAGAAATTGACACAAGTGACAAAAGGAAAAATACGTCAGAAGGGGAGTAAGCGCTGCCTTTTTAATAAGGCTGCAAGAGATTCAAAGAAGAAGCAAATAGTGAGGAAAATTCAGAAAGACTGCTCAGATGAAAATGCTTGGGAAACATTTTGTTTGGTTTGCATGGACAGATATTCAAAGAGTTTATGGGTTCAATGTACCCAGTGCCAAACGTGGGCCCATGAAAAATGCACTTCTGGCGTTTCCTGGGCGAATATTTGCCCCAGCTGCAAGTCGGATGTATGAGATGAAGAATTCTGAAGTTTTGTGGACTTATATTTCTTTATTGAGTTTCATTTTCCAGTGTAATTTGGAATGTTTATCCTTAGTTTTGTACCAATTATAAATCAGTTTCAGTATGTTGTTAGCAGTTAAATATTTTAGCGTCATTTATGCTGCCCAAGAGTATTTTTTAAAATAATAATAAATCTGGCTTTACTATGTGCCGACCGACCCCACGATGTGTGCCAACCTGACCCATATATGGGGCTAGTTGGCACGCGTGCAGAGGTTAGAAAAAGTTCCTTTTTTTGGATTAATTATTGGCATAACTTCTTCAATATATTTTCTTGCATAGCCTAAGAATGACACGTGCCACCAGTACCATTTTCTTTTCTGTATCATTTCTACGAAAATGGTAAAAAATTAAGAAGTGAAAAGTGTGCCAACTGAACCCGGTCTCCCCTACCTGTCAATATGAAGTCTTAGAAACTTCGAAGGCAGACTTATAAATGGGCTTTGTGAAAAATACCTAACCTCAGTCTTTTGGGATGTTCGACGAAGGTAGGTGAGAGTACGATCTGGAGAAGGGAAAAAACTTCTACCCCCGACTGTCCAGCACGTAGCTTGGTCACAATAGCGAATGCGCTATCCCAGCTCCTACTTTGTATACCATCATCATCATCATCATCATCATCCTCATCCATCACTAGTTAGGCCTCAATAGACCTGTTTCGACCTCGTCTAATAGTCTGTTCAAAGGTCTTCCTAGATGTCTATTGATATATAGCGGTGTAAATAGAGGTACGCGAGCACAAGCGGACGTAATGATTTGGGTTCATAAGTCTATTAAAAACGCAGTTATAAACTACACATACTGGAAGGAAAGAATAATTGAGGTAAAACTAAATATTGGAACTCTAGAATAGGAAATGCTGGATTCCGTAATAACATATGAAATTTTGGAACGCCTGTTACAAATCCCAGTGGACTGAAACTAAGAGATTTTGTGACATATAACAACATGAAAAAAAATATATGTATGTATTCGTACGTCTAGCTTCCTTTCTTCATCTGTTGTCTGCTGGGTTTACTCAACGCCGCTATGAACGATGTAAGGCTACGTAGGGTCAAGTGGGAGAATAATTAATGAAAAATTAATTTTCAGTAATGTGGAAGCTAGCGATTGTCGGACCTTACACTGAAGGGCTGAAAAAAACGATGAAATATTTCAGTACATTCGGTCGGATTTTCGGGCCGTCAGTTTTAACCGGGACCTGGCGAGTACGAAAGAGGAGGGCTAACGACGTGACAGCGACACTCCGTATCTCTGTTGTAGGTGCTAGGCAACCGTAATCGGTTTTGTAGTGCAAAATCGATTTATGCTCACTGCTGTTTGCTAGGTGTATATCTGTTTAGTGCATAAAGAGATCACTGTCCTTTATCATGGCGGTGTATAACGTGAAATGCCTGTGTGTGTGACGATACATCCTTCCGCACTTCCCTTAGGTGTCATTCATTTTTGCTAACGGGAATGGGATATATACATGTATGCGTAAGTGTGTGTGTGTGTGTGTGTGTGTGTGTGCTTGCGTGTGTGCGTACGGGTGCTAGCTAATGAGAGTGCCCATTTTATACCAAAATATTTTCGTAACAAATTTTCATGTTTTTTTTAAACGCCTGATTGCGCTACGTGTCCAGGATCTACCTTCTTCAAGTTTGCTTTTCAGTGGCGCAACAGCCCCTAGTGGGCCAGGGCCTCCCCATAATCGAGGCTTCACGATCGCACTGAGATACATCCCTTTCGGTAGGACTCCTCTGGACGAGTGATCAGCCCGAGGCACAAATCTCCACCTGACAACATACAGCACTCACAAGAAACAGACATCGATGCCGCCGGCGGGATTCGAACCCGCAATCCCAACAAGCAAACGGCTACAGACCCACGCCTTAGACTGCGCGGCCACTGGGATCGGCAACTTCTTCAATCACCGGTGTATTAATTCTAGACAAGGGTAGCGTACGACATACACCCAGCCTAATTTGTGAAACTCTAATGCAGCCCGAAGTTTCGTTGAGTACACAATAATCCGCCACTGGTCTTTAGCCAGAGCCACGTGAGCCCAGCACAGCTCTCCCCCCCCCCCCCCCCCAATACTTCTTTAAGATACATTTTTATAATATTCTGCCAACTGCGGCTGGATTTGACAAGTGGTCTCTTTCAGTTAAGCTTCTTCACCACTATCCTCTAACCCAGTGGTCCCCAAAGTATGCTCGCTGATCCCAAGCGATCCGCGACCAGTTCCCAGTGGATCCGTGGATACATTTCTATAATGGCTTCTTTGAATTTTACTTATTTTATTAATTAAAGGAATAATGTTTTGTTGAAAATAATCGCGGAAGTTCTTGAATTGGCGATGTGTTTATTTCGTATGGCCGTTAGAATATCTAATTAAGAAACCCCCTGTACCCACGAAGCGAGGGACAGTCAGTTTAACTAAGGTCAGATCGTGCAATGCATTGTTACTTATGTTCCTGGTATGTATTTGAGCTATCTAGATTCAGTTCTGATATATAAATTTTTAATTTTGATTACCCATCGTCCGGACACTGCATATGGACGTGAGCAAGAATGTGAGGATCCGTGGTTATTTTTCGAAGCCAAAAGGGGGGGGGGGGGGTCCGCGAGCAGAAAAGTTTGAGAAACACTGGCATAGAGGTTTGTACCCACACCAATGAAGGCCATTTGTCCCCACTCCCGTGTCATCTCTATTTGTTTATCTTGAAACGTTCAGCGAGTAGTACACGTTACGACGTTCTTTATTGCGTAATACGGCTTGGTAAAAATTTACAGGCGCCGATCCCAGTGGCTGCGCGGTGTAAGGCGTGGGTCTGCGGCCGAGCGCTTGCTGGGATCGTGGGTTCAAATCCCACCGGGGGCATGGATGTTTGTCTCTTGTACAGTGTTTGTGTTGTCAGGTAGAGGTCTCTGCGACGGGCCGATCCCTCGTCCAGAGGAGTCCTACCGATTGTGGTGTGTGTCTGAGTGTGATCAAGTGAAAATAAACAACCTCGACACCTGCTGTGAACAAGTAGGTAGAAGAGGGAAGGACTACAAAACGAATTAATTTACCAGTGTGGAGCATCTGCTAATAATTCAGACGCTGTGTGAAAGGCGTGAACATAAGATGAAAAATGTGAACTGTTTTTACCAAGGTCGCTCACCTGTCCGCATTAAGAGAGGTGAGCGTGGAAGTAACTTCAGGTTATATTTAATCTCCAAGTATGCTTCGTTCTTCACTTGGGGGTCACGTGTTACGGTCCGTCCCAGCCCCGCCCTGGGGATCGATTGGTCCGTCACAGCTGCAATGCAAACCTCCTGGTACAGGCTACTCCAAAATATATCACATTATTGAAACAAGCTTGTACACTTGTTTCTTAAATTAGATAGCCAGAAAAATCGACGTTAGTAGGCAGAAACTTAAACTTCGGCACACGCAGCAGCGTACTGTATATACATACGTTAATACACCTTGCCACTGTGCGAGAGTAACAAAGAAAGAACGTAACGCAAGGAATGTGTACTGAAACTATATAACCCACACAGGGCGCTCCGGGGGAAATAAACCTAGGAAGGACACTGTAGTAGGAACGAACCTGCCATATCCACACTAGAAGATTCAAAATATTTTACATCCACTACTCGGCTTTCAAATGAGATGTTTAACCTTTTAAAGCCTAGCGGTAACTTTACATACGAGCAGGTTTAAGATTAAAAAATTCTACATGGTGCCCACATTGAGTTTATGTGTTTTGTACGGATCTCAGAACAAACAGCAACTTTTGCCTTATAAAACATTAAGAGATTGGTTTTTATAACCGAAGTGGAGAGTGTTTACAGCGCGGTACGCATTGAGTCCTTATATAAAACAGATACGCTTCGTTTTTAAAGGGTTAATGAAACGTAGCGACCTCGTTTCATCTTTGCACACACCTGACCTTGATTTTCAGAACATCAGTAGCAGCTGTGCACATACTGTGTATTATTTCCGTACAGCAAATGATAGACTATTGTATGTTTTGTAATTTTACAAGTTTACAACTTTTACATACTTTAAATATCTTATAGTTTACGGAATTTTGAAATAATTTCCATTTTAATGTACAAGGGGAGGCCTCAGCCTTAACACTTCTTTTCCTTTACAGCTGTGTATTCGTGCCTGATGATTGTTACCTTATGAGGCCGAAACATGTCGTAAGACAGTAATAAAATTAAGGAACAGGAAATGTAGCTGTGTTTGTCTGTATAAATTGGAAATAGTGGTCTTAAATTAAATGCTCCTGTGCACTAACAGGGATAAGTGGTTTGATATATTGAAGGTCCTTGCCTGTGTTTGGATCAACATAATGTACTGGTTTTGTTTATAAATGGTTTTATTAGCCGATTCCGGTGGCCGCGCGGTCTAAGGCGTGGGTCTGCGGCCGTTCGCTTGGGCTTGGATCGCGGTTTCGAATCCCGCCGGAGGCATGGATGTCTGTCTCTTGTGAGTGTTGTGTGTTGTCAGATGGAGGTCTCACCGTCAGGCTGATCACTCGTCCAGAGGAGTCCTACCGAGTGTGGTGTGTCTGAGTGTCATCGTGAAGCCTTGACAATGGGGAGGCCCTGGCCCACTGGGGGCTGTTGCGCCATGGGGGGGGGGGAATTTCGAACGCATTAGACCCGTGTATCTAATGCAACTACCAACTACCAACCTACGCCGCTCAATGTCACAGAAGAGCGAAGAACTCAACTATGTCGCGGCGAAGTCGTGAAATATATCAAAATTGTACTTGAAATTTTAATTTAATGTGGGTTATAAAGCTGACATTTCTTATTTTATCAGGCTGTATGAATCCAGGCATTTTTTATAGTGCTGCTACATTAAAATGTTCAGGCGCTGCCGGTTTGATTCTGATGGGGTTGTTGGAATTTTTCATTGAAAGAATCCTCACCGAGTCTCTGGGGTCGACTGAGCCCTCTAACAGAAATGATTACAAGTGATGTCACCTTGGGGTTAAAGGTGGCCGGTGCGTAGGGCTGACAACCTTACCACCTTCATATACCGAGTGTCTAACCCCTAAGGACCTGTATAGGGATAGCTTTACCTTTTTATTTCATCAGTCCATGTAAGTAAATTAACCTTTTAAAGCCTAGCAGTAACTTTACGTACCACCAGGTTTAACATTAAAAAATTGTACGTGGTGCCCACATTGCGTTTATGTGTTTTGTACGGATCTCAGAACAAACAGCAACTTTTGCCTTATAAAACATTAAGAGATTGGTTTTTATAACCGAAGTGGAGAGTGTTTACAGCGCGGTACGCACTGAATCCTTATATAAAACAGATACGCTTTGCCTTTAAAGGGTTAAACTACGACGACCGTTTTCTGTTTCAGCCCAGCAGCAAGGAACCCAACATGTGGAGCAAGCTAAGTGATTTGCTGTGCTGGCTGAAAGTTTCATTGTGTTTTGTCTTCGGATTATATAATCTGAGCATGTCTGGAGTTGAAAGAATCGATAAAATTTGTCCTGTATAAAATATCGATAAGACTAATCGATGACGCGACGTCCTTTCAGGGGTGTCAACAACCTCAATATTTCTAGTCGGTCTGTCGTTGCGCCTCTCACAGCAAGTTTATTCTGTTGGACACACTGGCCATTGTCTGCACAGCGTTTTGGAACATTGCCCTGGAACCCGGTCATAACGACATCGGTTTTTACAACACCTCGTTTATAGCGTCAGATATTCTGTGGTACCAATTAATTCCTCACTGTTAACCATAACATTATACTCCTCGGTTGTAACAACACTCGTTTATAACTACACAAAATATTCAGTCTCTTTTAAGACGTTGAAACCGAGTTGGACTGTATGTTTTGTTGGACCCACTGCCCATTGTCTGTAGTATGCTTTATATTAACATTGCTCTGGTTGCGTTATGAGGTAAGAGTAAATTAACCTTTTAAAGCCTAGCGGTAACTTTACGTACCGCCAGGTTTAACATTAAAAAATTGTACGTGGTGCCCACATTGCGTTTATGTGTTTTGTACGGATCTCAGAACAAACAGCAACTTTTGCCTTATAAAACATTAAGAGACTGGTTTTTATAACCGAAGTGGAGAGTGTTTACAGCGCGGTACGCACTGAGTCCTTATATAAAACAGATATGCTTCGTCTTTAAAGGGTTAATGAAGCATATCATGCTAGATCAGTTGCGAGTCCTTTCTAAGAGATAAATAAAATAAATCGTAGATCAGTCCACACGGTTCACTTTGCGGAAGGCTTTGACTACATATTTCTGCTTACGTGTAGTCAAATTCTTAAATAAAGCGAGTGGCGTGGATTGACTTATCGTTTATTTTACCTCCTACAACAGGGGTGTCCAACCGGTGGCCCGACAGGTTGTGTTGCGCGACTCAGGGCCACAGTCTTAAATTGTTCATGTAGTATAAAATACTACACAAAAATTTGAGCCTTGTGTATACTACTTATTGCGATATTTACACTGCGGTCCGCGAACCAGCCCGCAGTTCCTGTTGTTGTACTTTGCCAGGAAAAGGTTGGACATCCCTGTCGTATAGTATACACACAGTGGGATTTCTTGAACCATTAGTAATCCATAGGTTTGGTCCGTGCCATGGCTCAGGCGGTTAGCGGCCGGCCTCCCACCGCGCAGGCCCGGGTTCGATCCCGGGTCAGTCCATATGGGATTTGTGGTGGACAAAGTGGCACTGGGGCAGGTTTTTCACCGAGTACTTCGGTTTTCCCCTGTCAATTTCATTCCACCGGTGCTCGATTACTAGGAAAAGGACAAAAAATAATCATCATCATTTTCATCTTCATCATAGGGTTGCACAAGAAGCCTCATGGCTGCGGTGCATCCGTAGCGTCTGCTGCGTGGTCCTTCACCACTTGAAAAAAAAATCCATAGGTTTTGTAACCTTAGGTTTATCTCGTAACTCAAGCAGAGCCAGCCAGCTTTTTATACGTTGTGTACATCAGTATACCTGAGGGAGTG
The DNA here is from genome assembly GCA_013340265.1 of Coptotermes formosanus. Taxonomy (NCBI): domain Eukaryota; kingdom Metazoa; phylum Arthropoda; class Insecta; order Blattodea; family Rhinotermitidae; genus Coptotermes; species Coptotermes formosanus. The sequence continues at coordinate 2,168,440 of BLKM01000588.1, read as the reverse complement.
GACTGGTTGTGGCGTGGTACCCTGATAGTGAATTAACTATTCAAAAAGTTCTAGGGAATTCATAAGGCCGTAGACATTGTGTGCCCGCCGTATTTAGCGTGCCGTTGTTACTATTATGTTTAATGTAATTACGCTAAATATAGAGTGCACTGATGTGTATACAATTTTCTAGACATATTCGTCGACCTACGTGATGTTGTGCTAATCCCGGTGCCCGTGCGGTCTGCGGTAGCATTATAGCTGGGGCTGCGGGTTCGAATTCCGCTGAGGGCATGAGTGTTCGTATCTTGTGTTGGTTGTGTGTTGTGTAGGTAGCGGTTTATTTCTTACAGAAATAAACGTGTAAGAGAAGTTGAGAGAAGGAACTCGAAGTAACACGTAAGATTGTATCAGATGTAGAGTTCATTTTGTGGTCAAAGAGGGGGATTTTATTCTGGAGACATATCCAAGAGTTTTCGTTGCAGTAACATGTTGATATGTGTTGCTGGTTTTTGCTACACAGAAGGAAGTCGGTATTGGTGTTACCTGCGTAGCTTTCTTGTGTTCAGAATTCTGATACAAACATAACAAAGTGATTTGATTGAGATCAGCAGACCGTTTCGTGCTGCAGTATGTATAAATAGGCAACTGGAATGGCAAGAGTAAGCATGGACACGTGTTTTGTTGGACATTTTGACTGAAATTATCATATATATGTATATATATGTCGGTGTTACAATTTTGCCGCCGATCCCAGTGGCTGCGCGGACTAAGGCCTGCTGCGGAGCGCTTGCTGGGATAGTTGGTTCGAATCCCACTGGGGGCATGGATGTTTGTCTCTTGTACAGTGTTTGTGTTGTCAGGTAGAGGTCTCTGTGACGGGCCGATCCCTCGTCCGGAGGAGTCCTACCGACTGTGGTGTGTGTTTGAGTGTGATCAAGTGAAAATAAACAACCTCGACATCTACTGTGAGTAGGTAGAAGAGGGAAGGACTACGAAATAAGTTTGCCTTTGTAAGAAGAGGCGCTAAAACACCATTTCTTAGCCTGGGTTTATCCGGCAGTTAAAACGTGCTCCTAATAATCTTCCACATGAATTTTTAATAAATTTAATGAAAAGTCGACGAAAACAGAACACTGACATATTAACTGACAAAACACGCACTTTGTGGTTCTTCCGTTCATTAAATTTAGTTTATAAAAATGTAATAGTGTGAGTGAGTAGGCGGGTATAGCATTAATGCTCCACGCCTGCCTTCCTTTTGTATCTGTTCCACGGCATCAGCTATCATGAAATTTTTTCGTAGTTTTTCTGAGTACTTCCAGAACAGTTGTTAGATAACATCTCGATGAGGCCAGGATTGTTTCCTTTCCTTTAGGAGTAATAAGTTTAGTCTTCTCCGAAACGTCCATATCGGCTCTGGGCCCCACTTAGCATTGTACTCAGTGTGTAAAAGGGTATCTTCCCTGCGGTAAAGCGGCTGGGGCATGAAGATGATTGTTAATCTCTTAATACGTAGGTTGAGAATGGGTGGAGCTACACCTCCCCCCCCCATGTTCCTTCATGATGTGCACTTTACGTTTTGTAGACTGAACAGTCGGTCATAGTGATTGCGTAGTCTAAGGAGTGTCCTGTTGCACTGCTTGGGCACTGCAATTGTGGGTTTTAGTTCGCTCAGAGGGTTGCTTTTTCTGTGGGGGTCAAAACGCTGCTCGCCGTCTTCACGTGTGGGGCTTCAGCAAGTTGTCTGTAAAAATTTATGTACAGGTGGTTTATATGCACAAGTGGCTGACCTTGAACGGCGTTTTTAATGATGTTTTTGAGAAATAAGAACTTCAAGTAAGAGAATGTATCGTATTTTATTTTGATAAACAAAAATACGGAGCCATAATATAAGGGAAACGTGTGCCTAAGTTTCCACGTATAGCCGGACACACCGGAGGCTTCTTGTCTGGCCGATCCCTCGCCCAGGGTGTCCTACCAATTGTTTAATACAAGATTTTGAAATCCTGACATCCTGAGTCGCATATGCAGACATTTAAAGGAGAACAAAGCTTAGAAGGCATGTGAAGAAGAGCACGCACAACCGTGTAATGCAAGAGCTGAGATATTTAGGTCACGGCGCAGAACACGGTCTTCTTCGACTTGTCGTGTTTATTCTCGTATCTGATAAGTTGTTATGGAAATTTCTTACTCTGCTTTTTTTTTTTTAAGTTTGCGTGATTGTATTTTGATCAGCGCTTTCAGCATGTGGTACGTTGGCCACAGCTATGTATAATCGCTAAAAACGTAAAACTCAATGTGTACCTACTTTAGTAAAAGCTCCACACTATGAATGTAGTGTGCAAGGAATTATGCTATACCATAAAATACGTTACTCGTGGTGTATTTTTGCTCATATAGGCCCGTACACGGCAGAGTTACTTAACCTTTTAAAGACGAAGCGTATCTGTTTTATGGAAGGACTCAGTGCGTACCGCGCTGTAAACACTCTCCACTTCGGTTATAAAAACCAGTCTCTTAATGTTTTATAAGGCAAAAGTTGCTGTTTGTTCTGAGATCCGTACAAAACACATAAACGCAATGTGGGCACCACGTAGAATTTTTTAATGTTAAACCTGGTGGTACGTAAAGTTACCGCTAGGCTTTAAACAATTAAAACACTCTCATAGAATGAATTCAGGGGTTGCTTCGAGGGCTGGAAGCCTCGTGTGAAGTGAGGAGTAACTTCAGAAGGAGATTCCATTGAAGGGGATAACATGTGGGTACAGTGACGTAATTAATTGATGATGTACGTTTTTGAAATTATTTTCGTTATTTAACAAACACTTCTTGTATGTAACTGATCAAGAAAGAATTTGTGAGGTTTGAAGTTTTAACTGCGGTGAATATTGAAAGTTTCGTGGCTCTGGCACCCTGTAGACTAACATCCTGTATTCTGACACTCTGTATTCTGCTAGATGCTTACCAAAGTTTTGGAAGAATAAACTGCCTCCATTTAGAGCGCGTAAGAGTTATTGTACCTTGCAGATGGAGGCAGCGAATTCCTCCTAACTCTTAGTACCTACGTACCCAACAGGGCCGACAGTAGGCCGATTGGGCCGATTTGAAACAATCGAACACCTCGCTTACGGGGCTGCAACGCTCAAGAGGGATTCGCGTATTAGTAATTTTTAAAAATACTCAGTGCTACCACACAAAGCTGTCGGGCTGATTTTGTAATGATTTTACAACTTACGTTAAGATACCAAAACGTTAGTCTTTTGTTTGCTCTGCACAATAACTTTTAGGGGCCCGCCACAAGTGTCGCAATTGGGCCCCGCCTTTGCTAAGGCCGGCACTGCTAGCGGACTACAGTGTTTACGTCATAATGTTAGAAAGTAAGGATTTTAGGACTCAGTAATGTGTTTCCAAACTTCATTTCGCCAGCACTGGCAGTGAAGTCAAGTAGACATGATATTTACATTCCAGCTTTTGAGACTCTATTAGAACACAAGTTTTTTTTTAATTATCTCTCCGCTTGTTACAGAATTAATCCGATGCAACATTCGCTTTAACGATCATGTGCCATGTGATGTTCATAAAACAGGCAGCAGACTACGTTCTGTGACGTAAACATGGAATATTTCGCGACTCAGCGTCGTCGTCATTATGCACACATCAGGGGTCGAACCCATTAATGAAGTGACATATCAGTTTTGCATCTACCACACATTTTCTGTGCTCTTCTGGGATATTGCGCAGCGTAGAGTGGCAGTTCTGTACCGACGTTTCGGGGCAACCAAACGGTCCCAAATTCAAGGGTCAAGAAGTCCAAAAAATGAATGCTTTCTTCTTGGACTTCTTGATCCTTGCAGGTGGTACCGATAGGTTGTCCCGAAACGTCGGTACGGAACTACTACTGAACCCTGCGTAATATCCCAGAAGAGTGCAGATCTAATCTGTATCGCGGCGGAAGGCTGAAATCACGTATTGTTAAGTCTTTGTAGCCATAAATTCTTCAAAATATTATAAATATATTTCCTGCTTCAATGCGGCCCTTTGTCTCTGTTACAGAGGCCAGTGACTTGATGCTGTGTATGTAGAAAATCACTGTTCATTGCAAGAATCATACGAAATGTGTAAACACACTCTGTGTGCAAAATGTAGAATCTTTTAGTGTTGCAGCGGATGGTAGGCTATATTTAACCCTTTAAAGACAAAACATATCTGTTTTATATAAGGACTCAGTTCGTACCGCGCTGTAAACACTCTCCACTTCGGTTATAAAAACCAGTCTCTTAATGTTTTATAACGCAAAAGTCGCTGTTTGTTCTGAGATCCGTACAAAACACATAAACGCAATGTGGGCACCACGTAGAATTTTTTAATGTTAAACCTGGTGGTATGTAAAGTTACCGCTAGGCTTTAAAAGGTTAATAACCACTTTGATATAAAGTTTCAATCACCCAGGAAATGTAGCGTGATAATCCATTACCTATCGTATTTCTTTCATTGGGGTTGTGGTACAGTTAGTATTTAAAAAATAAAATATGAGGTTGTGATTGGATTCTTCTGGCTAGGCATGACACTCATTTAAGGTGACGTGCTCCAGTGTTAAATACAATATAAGGACTAAACATTGAACAGTGTTTATCAGGCAATATTCATATTAAAACAAACAGCATTTAAATGCTTTTTGCCATTTTCTTAATTAGTCAAAAGTGTTGATTTTTGCATTACGTTTCTTCCAACCTTGGCACTTGGCTAGCTAAATAACGTGCAATACCCTGTTGACTGTAATATGAATATTATCGCTGAGTATCACAGTGAATGCAAGGAATAAAGTGTTTTAAGGGTCACAAGGTATCTGTCAAGAGGTGTGGGTGCTGGGAGTCAGTGGCGGCTGTACTGAACATGGCAGTAATTTTTGGGGTTTCATTAGTGCGGGATATTTGTTGACCAGATAAGCGGTAGTTGGCATTGTGTTCCATTGGGATGTCTTAGTTACAGATGCACAGTGCAAGAAAGGAAATAGAAACAAGTGTTTGCCTATTCGTTATGTCAACTATTGCTTTGAGTGGCGGAGAAAGAAATTGATTTGGTCTGAATTTTAGGTAATTCCTATTATTATTATTATATTATCATCATCATCATCTACTTTGTGCAGGGTATTCGCACCTATATACCTGAAACAAACCGCGTTTCTAGGGTACACAGTGTCGCAGCTATTCTGCGCGTACTGTTAATGGTGCATATAGCGCTGTCTGCAATATTAAACCCTTTTGTGCTTCTACGTTAGCACTTCCCGCAGTGTGTGTGCTGTGCCCAGTATAACTGTTTTCTGCAGTTCCTTGATATCGTGCTTTCCCGGTACGCTGCTCAAGTATTTTCTGAAGGATTTTGAAATGGTTCCAGTTGCTCCTGTTATTACTGGCGTCACCTCTGTTTTTACATTCCACATGCGCTGTATTTCTGTTGTAAGGTCCTTATATTTTAGAATCTTCTCGGCTTCTTTCTTGGTCACATTTCTGTCTCCCGGGATTGGTACATCAATTAGCATACATGTTCCTTTTTCACTATCCAGGATTATGATGCCCGGTTTACTGTTGGGGATGGTTCTGTCGGTTTGCACGTGTTGATTCTACAATATGGTTGCCTTGCCCACTTTATGTATTTCTACTGATTTCAATACATTTTCATACCAGAGTTCACTGTCTAATTTTACCCCCAGTTCCTTACATATATTGAAGTGCATTTGAGCACACACTCTGTCGTGTCGCTTGATGTATTGTTCTTTTGCCAATATTGGGCACGCTGATACAATGCGGTCTGCTGTCTCCTCAAATTGGTGACACAATCTGCATTTGCTGTCTTTTTCTCTTTGAAATATTTTTGTTACATAGTATTTTGTTTGTAGTGTTATTATTATGATTGAGCTATTGAATATTGAATTACTACCACCACTATAACCACCACCAGGAGTGGTGGTGGTTGTAGTGGTGGTGGTGGTGGTGGTGGTAGTAGTAGTAGTAGTAGTAGTAGTAGTAGTAGTAGTAACAGCAGCAGCAGTAGTATAACCTATGAGCTACTCTAGAAGTAGGCCTAGTCTGCTGCCTGGAATAATAATAATAATAATAATAATAATAATAATAATAATATCTGCAAATTGTAATACTTGGAACTGTCGTCTGGGGTATAATCCCGCGCAAGTTGGTAGACAGGTGCCAAACTTTTCGGAGCATCCTGTTGTCCTAGTGCCTCCACTTGCAGGGTGGGAAGTGGAAGCAGTAGGTTCCTCTTGACTACTCTCGAATGATTTCAAGTCGCAAAAGAAAGAAAATCACAGCAAGTGTCGTATTGTGAGTTGCTGTAATGCTTTTGGCTTACTGCCAGTTTCGTCGGCAAGGTGTTGGTAATGTGCGCTGAAACGTGACGTGGCCACTCCCTTTTCAGGCCCGCACACATAACAGCGGAGCGCCTGTTAAAATCGCTATATCCGTCCGTCTGTCTGTCTGTCTGTCTGTACGTGTGCAAGAAATGGAGAAACGTTCAACTTATTTTCTTGAAATTTGGTGCTGGAGAATTTTACGAGAAATGTACTTGGCTTTTAAGTTTTCAACTCAGTCGTGCAGTTTTTACCTTTGCTTTACGTTGGTTTTGGCGGGCATCACCTGCATAACCCGCTCAACATTTGTTGGAGCGAAAAATACAGGATGTTGCAAAAGTCGCTTGACAATTGAGACAACACATTAATTGCGCTTTACTGATATATTATATTTATTGACTATTTTAAATATTCCGTATGCAGTTTGCTATTTTGACGTTTTGTCTGAATCTTTGTGGGACGTAATTCAAGTCTAGCGCATTGCTTTTCGTGTAATGTTCAGGCTGTTCGAGATAATGAAACAAAATATGCAATGTGTGTACATTTCGGAATGTGTCGTTGAGTAATCATCCAAACATACTCTCACACATAGAAACAAAGAATTTCGTATTGCTCGTAGGCTGCCTTGACATCAGATTTGCCTCATCGTTTCATTATTACAGCAGTAAGCAGCTACTGGATGACCTTAAGGATAATCAAGTGTACTGGAGATTGAAAGAGGAAGCACTAGATCGCCCTATGCGGAGAACTTGCTTTGGAAGGGGCTATGGACCTGTCGTAAGACTGAATACGGGATGAATAAATGGTTGATTCCTGTACGAGTTCAGAGCATAGATGTCTTAAAGAAGTTTGTGAAATTTAATGTGTTCCATGTCCAGGCACTGTATCATATAAAATAATATTCACCAACTAATGCACCAAAATGCATCCAACACTGTAACAGACTATTCTCCCTGAAGATGACCCAGCAGGGTCGAAACATGCAGGAGGTTTTTACGAATAAAGATTGTATGTATTTGGGTGCATTAGTTGTTGAAGCTTGTTAAAATTTAATTGCGTTTTAGTGTCTCTAAAAACTAAAACAAAAAACAACAATAACAGTCCTTAACAATCTGAAGACTAGAAGTAACCTGCAGTATATATAAATATTCATTTCGTACCTCACAGAGAACTCGATGTGCGTCCATTAAAAGGCCAGCCGTTTAGTGCTATATAATACAGAGAAATAATGATTGATTGTTGTGAGAATGACGCGAAAGACAAAGTACAGTCAGTGGGAAAAGTACAGATCTTAGTTTTATGACTGGCGTTAAGATGTGAAAGTTTCATGTTGTTTGCTTATTTATTCATTATACTTTTCTGAATTTCCGATAATTGTAAGATGCCTAATTGTTAAAAAACAGTGAATAGGCTCATGTTAACTTCGTTTATATTTTAAGTGATGGTTTTTGTGTTATTGCTAATTATTGAATTTGATGGGCAGCGTTAGTTCAACGGATTGCGTTAAAGTGAACAGGCCTTGTATTACTCAAAAAATATTCCTTCTCTTTCCCTTTCTAACCATCTTTCCTTTTCATATAAGCAATTCCAAACGGCGTGACACTCATAAGGCCTTCTGACGAACGCCCATATTAATTTGACGCGCTGTGCTTTTAGGGTAGCTTGGATTGTATAACTTCGAACGGTCTGGTGATAAATAATGAATAAGTAGGCATGTTGAAAGAATCAATCGTGACCTCATTTGAGGTAACGTCCCAGAATTTGCCTCAAGTTACCGAGAATTACCGAGGAAGACCAGGTACGATTTCGGGACATGCTGTGTGCTGGCCACGAGTGGAACAAGGCGTCTCCCAAATAGCAGTCAGGCGCGTTACTTCTTTCATCGAAGTATATATGTGTATCTTGATTGAACCTGGCCTTCGGGCAAGGCGTTAGACAGGCAGATATACATGACTAATCAATGCTTAATTTTTAGGGAATTTTTATAAGCTTATATGTAAATTAAAAATTACTGGAAAGTCTAAAACTACAGAACGTATAAAGTGCCATCTTAATGCAGAGTACGAAATCAGCTGATTTTAGAACTCAAAATTATCTGACAGATGCAGTTGGTACATATTTCATTAATGTTTTTGTAAATTTCAGTAACGTAAGCGTTTCTATTAATGACCTCAGTGGCCGCGCGGTCTAAACTTGGGTCTGCAGCCTTTCGCCTGCTGGGATTGCGGATTCGAATCCCGCTGGGGTCATGGGTGTCTTGTCTTTTGTGAGTGTTGTGTGTTGTCAGGTGGAGGTCTTTGCGTCGGGCTGATCACTCGTCCAGAGGATTCCTACCGGGTGTGGTTTGTCTGAGTGTGATCGTGAAGCCTCGACAATGACGAGACCCTGGCGGACTAGGGGCTATTGTGCCATTGGAAAAAAAGATGTTTTTGATTTCAGAGGTCTAAGGCCTTCTTTGCAACACAGTTTCATTTAATTTGTCTAAACAAAATTTGTTGAGTGCTTTATATATCATAATCATATGTTTCTTTCTAATACGTGAAATCAGCACGAAACTTCAAGAATTTTTCGGTTCACATGTAGTTTCTAATATGGCAAATATAAGTAAACGACGAATTCTAACCCTAAATATAAATGCGGTAACTGTAACTAAAGCAAATAAAATTTTCCTCTTTTTCAGACTAATGAATATAAACTTAAATACGCTTAACCACACACGTTTAAACATAGTCTTTATTAAGCATATTTGTAAGGTATATCACGAATAAGTTTTGTGATTTAAAGAACTGGCAGTGCAATAATTGTGGTAAACTCTACATTGGAGAATTGTTTTTGGATGTGCATGAGTAACTATTTTATGCTCTGATATCTTGTGATATCTGTCGTATGCTGCTGCAGGGGGGTGGTGGGGGGGCAGTGAGGGGGCAAGGAGGGTGAGGTGAGGGGGTGTGAACACAGATCGATGGCCTCCTGTTGTGTGCTGCAAGGTATTCTGGGTAAATGGCAAGGCCAGTACTCTTAGCCACGTAGATTACAAACTAAATTCTTTACCCGTATATTAAAGAATAACATTTTATTTGAGTACGATTGTTATTGCTATTACATGTTATGTTGCATAATGTACCTTAGTTTTGTATCAGAATACATGCTTTGAAAAGACAGTGCGTCATGAACCCTTTAAAGACGAAAGGATATCTGTTTTATATAAGGACTCAGTGCGTACCGCGCTGTAAACACTCTCCACCTCGGTTATAAAAACCAATCTGTTAATGTTTTATAAGGCAAAAGTTGCTGTTTGTTCTGAGATCCGTACAAAACACATAAACGCAATGTGGGCACCACGTAGAATTTTTTAATGTTAAACCTGGTGGTATGTAAAGTTACCGCTAGGCTTTAAAAGGTTAATTGTGTTTTTATAGTTACACTCAGGCATATTTATCGACTGCATCATGGGCAGATGAAATATGTCACCATCTTTGTAAAGAAGTCAAAATTTGGTTTCATACCTAAATCTTTTACGGTACAAATGCTTATTTTTCCGGTGAAATGAGAAGTTTTGGAAAATATACTAAAACAAACTTGAAGAGTTCTTTTATATCAGCAATTGTATTGTAATTATTGGAAATGCTTTACTGTTTGTTGTAAACTTTATTAATTTCAGTCTGTAATTTTAAATTATTTTAACGAACCAACGAATGTTTTAAGGTACTGAAGCCTTTGAAGTCCCGAAATGCAATTTATTAACATAAATATTCAGGAGATACCTCGCAGAAATCACTCCATGTCCTTTACAAAGACCAGTCGGTTAATATTGGTAGAAGACTAATCACTGTTTTTGTGACTGTCATATTGAACGGTATGAATGTACTGTGTGGGCAAAATTCAAGAGTTTTTTATGTTACAGCAGTTGTTATATATAGGAAACAGTGTCGTTTAAAATGTTAATCTGGGTAGACATGACCCAAGTCAGCGAGTCAGAAGACATTTATAAAATATAAATAAAAACATATTATTACTTTCATACCAGTTTAACGACACTGCGTCAACTACGTTACCTAAAACATGCCTGTGAAAATAATGTTTGTTATTTTTCTCATTATTCAATTTAGTCACCATCACTTGAGTAGTTATAAGTTTAAACCATAACACTTTATGCTTACACTTGTAGGAGATTCGTAAAGTGTTGCTGAGTTATTGAAATTTAACACAACAATTTGAAACTATAAATTTCTCCAAACATCAAGGACGAGGGATATTTTACACTTGTAATATGGCAGCTCTCTAAGATGCATATTATTCGCAAACATAAGTACTATTACGTGATAAGTAACTAAATTCTTTTCACACCTGCGGAGAAAATTAGGTACATTCAGAATCAAATAATGACATTTTGATATAAAGCAAGCTTGTCATTCAATTAAACATCTTCTTTCGTGTCATGAACCGTTATTTAACATTACAGTGTAGAAACACGTAACACAACAACAATTCATTTCCCTCCATAAAGAAGTGTTGATATAGTTTTTGGTTTGAAGATGGTGAAATTTTGTGTAGATTGGTACACCTGAGTCACACAGCAAAAGGCGACGTTATTCGGGAATTATTTTTCAATCACGGCTGTTTCTAGTTGTAAAAGAAGTGTAGAGGGCTCAGCATTGATACAAACTTAAGACAGCATATAGTCCCTAGGTCTGGGAGGTTGTTATGTTAAGGTCGTGTTTGAAATTTGAGCGATTGTACTGTAGTGACGTGATGATATAGTGGAAACTGTTCTGTCTTTTTGGTTCAATCGATATGTGTTTCTTGGCCGTAAGGTTGAGTCGGGAAGGAAGCAGTGACATCTAGGGATTCACGTGCATGTAAAACTCTGTTAAATGACATGTTACTCACCATTAACGGCCTACGCCAAGTTGAAGACGGCCATCACTAAAGCGTAGAAGTCGATGGCACCCCCTTTTACCCACACTTGAGGGGGCTGCTTCGCAGTAGACTGTAGCAGCTATTTGGGAAAACGCCAGTCTTCAGTACCGCCTGCCTGCTGACTGGGCCGTGTCTCTCGGACAGTATCCCCCCCTCAAGCTGCGGGTCAATCGATGCACCAAACCACCATCCCTTTTCCACGAGAACAACGCAGACGCCAAAATATGTACCCCCTACCCACCCTGATATTCCCCATCTCACTCCTTTACAATATTAAACCAACCCCCCTTCCCCCCAATCCGCGTTCGCGATACTAAAATCTCTTGCACCGGCGCCCCAACCCGCCTGCACTCTCCCCCCCCCCCCGCCGCCGCCGCCGCCGCCACTTCCACCCCCTGACGGTTTTTGTTTTCTTTTTATTTGGGAACAGCCACCTCGTGGTAATTCGCATAGCTCCTATATCGATTAGTACAGAACGAGATGGATGGTGCTAAAAGGCGCATGTGCGGGGGAGAGATTGTGTCCCTCTCTCCCCTGTCTAAATTCTCACCCCTCTCTTCTACACTTGCTCACTGATTCCCCCATCCATACGAATCCCTCCCGTTCCCCGCATCGTTTTCAGAACTCCCTCCAATTCTATCCAGGCTTGTGATTGTAGCTCAGGTCTCGCTTCCCTTGTATCGAGATATATCGATACTTATCATCCAGCGAAAAACATATATGAAATAAATTCTCTGAATTACCGAATCATTAATGCCTGAACCTATTATGTATGTTTCTTTCTGTACTCGTGTGGCAAATTTCATGTTGTTTAGAATCTCAAAGCGCGTGTAGTGAATGAGTGAGGTCCTCTAATAAGAACAGTTTCAGTGTTCGATAGATCGATTTAGCGCAGAAATTGGGCATTTGTTTTTGTCGATATCACTTTGCTTTCACTTAAGACTGCCTACTGATTGTTTTAAGAGCATTTCACTGCGATACGAAAAAAATTCAGATTTCTTCTAGTTTCGGTCCGTATTAACCTGGCGGAGTTAGGTAGGCATTTAATGAATAATCGGCTTCCAGGTTTTCTTGATGACATTCTGCACGAAGGAAATGTGTACTGTGAATGTTATGTTAATGATTTTAAACCAACAAAGTGTCGCTTTAATTCGCAAGTTGTTTGGGAAGCCGAACTGAAATGATTATGGTACTGCCCGAAACAAGCAAACAGATTTCGGGTTGTGGTGTGCTACCAGAATGCTGAGATAGGAAGTCCCCCGACACGTTGATATCGGCTACCAACCCACAGGTCCTCACAGTCGCCGCTTTGAAAACCTCAAAATTCACGTAAAAGCAGTAATTGTCGTTTCTTGTCTTTTCTATCTTTTCATCGTTCTCTTGCTGTTCTTTATTCTGTTACTCATCCTTTTCCATTGTCTACACATCCTTCTCCATCTTCTTCACGTTTTCACTATCATCTCCGCTTCCTTCATTTTTACATCTGAACTTTCTTCATTGTTCTGTATTTTCTTATTTCGTCAGTTTCGCATTCGTTTTTGCCTTCTATGCTCCTCTCATCTCTCTCTCTCTCGCTCTCTCTCTCTTTTAGACCCTTTCCCCAACTACGTCTTTTTCTCAGGGTCTTTATTTTTATTTTCGTTCTGCGACATATTGCTTTTTCCACTTTGTCCTCTATTATCTTCAACTCTTCCTTAGCCTTTTAAAGCCTAGCGGTAACTTTACGCACCACCAGGTTTAACATTAAAAAATTCTACGTGGTGCCCACATTGCGTTTATGTGTTTTGTACGGATCTCAGAACAAACAGCAACTTTTGCCTTATAAAACATTAAGAGACTGGTTTTTATAACCGAAGTGGAGAGTGTTTACAGCGCGGTACGCACTGAGTCCTTATATAAAACAGATACGCTTCGTCTTTAAAGGGTTAATCTTCTCCTTCCCTATATTTTTATTCCTCCTTCTTCAGAGTTGTAACCAGCACAGTTATGTTCCAATAAACTGTTACGTGAACCTAGCGTGGCACGAATCTGTCGTTATCCTGACACTAAATCATCGAGCGGTCACGGCTGCACTGTTTTCTAAAATAAAAGACAAAATACTCTATTCGTTTGAACGGGATACTGAATATTGCAGATACACATTGCTAGGTCTCTCAGCATGTGCGATGGATTTAACATTTCTGCTGGTGTAACGTAGGAGATTATTGCTGGGAGGTTACGAAATAACCCGTCTGTGACTTGACAAGATATCAGACCGCCTGTCACAGTAGATTTTTAGTTATCTGTGGATCCTAAAGTGTTACCAGTTTGTACTCTGACTAGGCCAGGGGCTGGACGGTCGTGGTGCTATTCCCGGCACGGACTGGAATTTCTATCATTTCCAGAACCTCCAGACTGTCTCAAGGGTCCCGCTCAGCCTCCTATTCAATGAACACGTCGGGCTTTTGCTCCGGGATTAAAGTACCCGGAGTTGGGCTGGCCACACTCTTCCATGCAGTTAAATATCAGGTCGCCCCGGTGCCTAACCGAACGTCACACCATGAAAAGGTATGGACGAATAAAAGTATGGCTCCACACATTCTTAACCTCGGAACTAGATGGTGGAGAGTGTTTAGCGTCATGCGTGGACCGCTTTTTAGCAGGGGAAATATCGCCCGATGCTGGGTGGGTCCCAGAGCGGGGTCTGGCAGCTGTGGAGAAGCGGGAAATCCCTGCACTTGCAGGACATGAAGTGTTAATTGCGCAGTCCGGTATGTAGGCTAGTCACTATGCTGACTGAGCTGCATCTAATACTGAAATTGGCAGTGCGTGGAAGTGCATCCGCGCTCTCCCATAAGCTTCTATGGCTTATAAAGGAGGAAGCATTTAATGTCTAATTTTAATGCATTCATATTCTGGAGCCGAGGAGGGTATTTGGGCCTAAGAGGGACGAGGCGACAGGGGAGCAGAGAAGACTACATAACGAGGAACTTAATGACCTGTACTCATCACCAAATATTATTCGGGTAATCAAATCGAGAAGAATGATATGGGCGGGGCAGTAGCACGTACGGAGGAAAAGAGAGGTGCATACAGGATTTTGGTGGGGAGACCTGAGGGAAGGCGACCACTTGGGAGACCCAGGCGTAGATGGGAGAATAATATTAAAATGGATCTTCAAGAAGTGGGATGGGGCATGGACTGGATTGAGCTGGCTCAGGATAGGGACAGATGATGGGCTGTTGTGAATGCGGTAATGAACCTCCGTGTTCCATAAAATACGGGGAATTTCTTAACTAACTGAGAAACTATTAGCTTCTCAAGAAGGCCTCTGCTCCATGTAGTTAGTTAGTTAGTTAGTTAGTTAGTTAGTTAGTTAGTTAGTTAGTTAGTTAGTCAGTCAGTCAGGTTCTGGAACACTAGATTTGATTTAGGACGGAATAGAGTGAGTTATTATGCGAGCCCGGAGTCATACGGCACGTGTGGGTGCTCCTGTTATCAGTGCGGGCAGACCCAAAGGCGCAGCTCTGTTCCTGGGTGCGCTGTTTGGATAAATTGATGTCAGTGCGATGGATGATCACTGTTAATTGCCGTGCTTTGTTTTCTGGTCACAGCCCAACGTGAAAGGGATGTTAATTGTACTAACTCTGCAGGCCAGTGTCCATCGTAAGAAGCTGCTAGTTGTTCACATGATCAAATAAGTTCATTCCGCCGTTCATGGATTTCGAATGTTTGTTACTGTATTTACGGGATTTTACCAGTTTGACCTATCACGAATCTGGCAAATCCAAGCCACTCTATCCAACATATTTATTTAAAGTGCATCTTAATATTATACTACCATTTATATACATGTCTTCTTAGTAACTTCCCGGGCTGTGGAGTCGGTAAACAAAACCTCCGACTGCGAATCCTCAATTTTTAAAATTCCGACTCCGACTGCTTCATACTATCTCAATATGTATTAATAATGGTAAACCTGTAAGACATTTCATCACCACCACGTGAATCGTTAGGCTACTGTTTAGACTTATAACCTATATTTAAGTATAAGTCTAATGGTTACTGTAGCTATCGGGGCTCTGGATTTGGAGTATCTAGTTAAGATATTAGATTGAGGTCGGAGTCGGAGTCGGTACATTTCCACCGACTCCGACTCCACCTAAAATTCCTTCCGACTCCGACTCCACAGCCCTGGTAATTTCTTTTTCATTTAGATTTTCTTACCAGTGATTATTTTGTGTTCGTTTCCTATGTCACCAATACGTGCTATGTGACTGTCTCTTATCACCCTCCGTGATTTTATGACCCCAATAAAGTATCACGAGTGCAAATCCTCAATTTCCCCATTGTGCAAATTCTTCAACCTTCTTTTACCTCCTGTCGCTTTGGACGAAGTGTTTGCCTTTTCGCTCGTCAACACAAAATTTATTTTCAGCTGTTTTATAGAGTATGAACCAAAAAACTACCGGGAACTCAGTGGGAACCTCATGCGATGTGTATTCAAATTCATATAACAATGACTAATTTTTTTCTTATCTCCCTGTGGTACGTGTGATCCCCGGAGAACCGGGGCAGGGCGGGGTAAATTTTGCTTCTCTGTCCCGTTGCCTAGTAACGCAGCATTAGCTCCAGTGTGCTTTTGCAGCCTCCGGCTGGAGCAAAACCGAGGCCCGGTCCTTGTTGGATATGCCAGCTACACCGCCACGGCGTATATCGATCTATGTGTAATGGTTACAACGGCACCGTAGCCTGCCCAAAATCGGCGAAGCAAAGAAACATCACAATTGCTGCCTTAACCTTTTAAAGCCTAGCGGTAACTTTACGTACGACCAGGTTTAACATTCAAACATTTTGCATGGTGCTCACATTGCGTTTATGTGTTTTGTACGGATCTCAGAACAAACAGCAACTTTTGCCTTATAAAACATTAAGAGATTGGTTTTTATAACCGAGATGGAGAAGGTTTACAGCGCGGTACGCACTGTGTCCTTACGTAAATCAGATTAAGTTCCGTATTTAAAGGATTAATTACGAATAGTAGTTCAGGATTATTCGAGTTTTGTTGTAAAGTTTGAGGTCACCTTCGAATTCCGTTGTAGTTATCTGGTTACAGGGACTTTAAATTGGTTTCAAATCCTGTGCAGATATGACGAAGTATATCCCGGGATTCGATAAGGGAAATTACAAGAAACAACCCTATCAGTCAGCTGGGTTTGTACATAACACGTGTTCGGTTTCCATTAATAGACAAAGACTTGCACAAATGAATGAGTTATTCATTCATGATTTACGTGAATGTCTGTGCTTTGTAGTAGGTGCATGGATTCACCAGCAGGGGGTGCTGACTGGGTTCATTATCTGACATTATATTTTACTGAAAATTTTTATTTTATTCCGTGTTCTGTTACTGTAATGTTTAGTTTAGTAAGGGAAAATCTTTTATTTCATTTGGTTACAATTTTAGATTGAGCATTTTATTCACTGTTTTTATATTTAGAGGTCTGCGTAATTTTGTCTCTCACATAGGAATTTGTAGGTTTTTGGTTCTTTTAGAATGTTACTTCTTCTTAAGATTGTAGTACACCTGAAGACAAAAGCAGTTTGCTTTTGCTTTTGTCGTCAGGTGTACAACAATATTAGAGTAAGTAACGCTTTAAAAGAAGCAACTGAACCAATGTCAATTTGTAGGTTTTTTTGACTCATTTAGAGTGTTACTTTTTCTTAAGTTTCTAGCTCAACTGAAGATGAATGCAATTTGCTTATGAAACGCCGTATTTGTGTAATCAATGACGATGGAAAAAGTTCAAATACACTTCAGTGACATTTCATATCGTGTAGAAATATATCAAAGGGCAGTCCGGGACTCAATAAAGACAACCGAAATCATATTTGCCTGTACATGCCGCGAAGGAACATGGCGTAGAAATACAGTTTTACTCATTCTTAATAGAGATGAGTGATTAACTTAACGCCCCGGCCGCTTTACCCCCAGGTAAGGTAAACGTTATTCATTGGCTGGGGGGCCATGTGGGGGGCCCAGAGCCGCTGTGGACCTTTTGGAGAAGAGAAAAATGTCTTGCCCATACCGGGACCCGAGTCCCTAGTCACTATACTTACTGCGCTACCCCGCCTCCCTTGCGAGAGAGAAGGAAAATGTTAAATTTCTTGGTAAATAAGGACGTATCTGCACGCGACCTTAATTGGTGTCTTTTATGTTTAAGCTTTTAAAACCTGGCGGTAACTTTACATACGACCAGGCTTAACATTAAAAAATTCTACGTGGTGCCCACATTGCGTTTATGTGTTTTGTACGGATCTCAGAACAAACAGCAACTTTTGCCTTATAAAACATTAAGAGACTGGTTTTTATAACCGAAGTGGAGAGTGTTTACAGCGCGGTACGCACTGAGTCCTTATATAAAACAGATACGCTTCGTCTTTTAAGGGTTAATCAATTTGCAGCATTAGAACTGATACTGTTAACGTTTCTTATTTCTTAAGATAAATGTATGTGTTTTTATACAATCGTGACACAAGCGGTTAATGACGGAGTGTAGTTGTCTTTAGTGTTTATACAAACAAACTTGATTAAGAAGGGTAATTTGACAAATTTGGTATTTGCTCTTGTACGTGATGTGTACATACGCGTACATACGATGTGTCTATGTCTTGGCTATTATCTGTACACGTCTGTAACACGCCGATGTTAAAGATTTCTAAACGTGAGATGCCCAGTGGCTTCGGAGAAAAACGGTACTAGAAGAAATTATAGTGGAAAATGAAGGAAGGAAATGGAACGTGTAGGACATACATCAAGAGAATGGACGCGCTGAACACAAAAACTCCAAGTGAACAGGAAAGAAAAACTAAAAACACATTGGAAGAGAAAAACGGAGGAAGAAGAGGAATACTGAATGACGTCACGCTTCCACCGCCATGTAGATGAAATCTGCGCTCTTCTGGGACATTACGCAGCGTTGAATGGTAATTCTGTACCGACGTTTCGGGACAACCTGTCGGTCCCATCTTGAAGGGTCGAGAAGTCCCTGATATTACGCAGCGTTGAGTGGTAGTTCTATACCGGCGTTTCGGGAAAACTTATCGGTCTCATCTTCGCGGGTCAAGATTGTCCCAAAACGTCGGTACACAACTACTCAACACTGCGTAATATCCAAAAAGAGTGCACTTCTCGATATAATGAAATTAAACGATGAGTTCCTAGCAGACGTCATAAAAATTAGTTGCGTGTTACAAGGATTTGTATTTCAAAAGATGTGTTCTGCTATTCATTGCTGTTTTATTTTTCTCCACTATCTCACTATGAACATTTTCTGTGTGCATTATAGTTGTGAGAAATAATCTCATAGTTCGCGTCGTCGCCATACTTGTAGTTGTTCACTTCCAGGTATTACTGCGTACGTAATACGCACAACAGTATGAAGGGTCACGTCTTCTGAAATGTGATGCTATGCCGTGTGGTGACTGATTTCTAAACGTTATGAAGGTCCAGTAAGGCTTTACTCTTAGACTGCTTGACCTGAAGATGAAGGCAATACGATCCCGCGAACCGCAGGTCCACCTACACGGCGTCACAAGCCAGAAGACTCGAATCTTCACCACCGTCGCTGAAGGAGCATTAGGTCTCTCATAAGAAGGTATTTTTATGGTGTCTTGATCCTTCTTGGTGCAACAAGCCCGACGCTTTGAGGTAATGAGGGTGCATAACGTACCTGAAAACGAATATTATCTGTTTTGTGACACCGTTTAGTCTGGTAGAAAATTTACCGAGTTTTTTGGAGGAAATTCTTTCCCCTTTTATTCTCTTCTGAAGACGTAAAAAGCCAAGGTAAAGCCTAGAGAAGCCTCTCGGTTTCAACAATGATGAGGCTCTCAGATTTCAAGACAATCGACACGTGAAGGTGGTAAGGTTATCAGCCCTACGCACCGGCCGCCTTTACCCCCAGGAAATATTCCTGGTACTCGTTTGTGTTAGAGGCTGAATCGACCCGACAGCCACAGTTGCGGTCGGGTGGATTAAGTCAAAGAAAATCTTCAATGATTCCATCGGGAATCGAATCCGCTACCTTCCGGCTTGTAGCTGAGTGCCTCAACGAACTGCGCCACTGCGTGCCCCCATTTTGAAGACGTACGCAGTACATTTGCAACAGACTGCACGGCGTCGAGGCCTAGAAGGCAGCAGTGTTGACGGCCGCCGCCCCGATAACACCGAGCCGCCTAGTCCCTGTACATCCTGACCTTGTTCATTTTATAGTCTCGAAAGTTACCGCACTCCTCCGTTTTATCTGGGTTGTGCCACACGGTCATTGCCAACACCTACACAATTAGGTTGCACGTATGAGGTGTCGTTACAGCTGCAGCTACACCCGTTAAACGTTGTTATTGCTCTTCGAACATGGTAAGTAGTCTTTGCTACCACGTTTGTTTTTGCACCTTATTGTTAGGCTTTGTTGCGACACACACCTGTCAGAGAAGTTGCCGAGGAATTACGGCGATTCCGTGTTCGAAATTTTGTAAGACAGCACGAAAGAAGAAATGAGACAGTGGAAATGAAATTTTTGCGGTCTGTTACAGCATTCACACTGTGTGACCACAAAACACATTTAGATGTAAAATAACTACATATGTACAGTTGAAACAAAGGCTTTTGTTGCAGTAACTGAAATTGCTGTGTATTATGTATGTACGTGGACACAGCATTTAAGAAGTATGACAGATACAAGCATTCCCAATTAATGTATTAACCCTTTAAAGACGAAGCGTATCTGTTTTATATAAGGACTCAGTGCGTACCGCGCTGTAAACACTCTCCACTTCGGTTATAAAAACCAGTCTCTTAATGTTTTATAAGGCAAAAGTTGCTGTTTGTTCTGAGATCCGTACAAAACACATAAACGCAATGTGGGCACCACGTAGAATTTTTTAATGTTAAACCTGGTCGTACGTAAAGTTACCGCTAGGCTTTAAAAGTTAATACGTACCAACCGCAAAAAGGAACGTAGGTCGATCAAGAAAAGATGGACAGATCAGCACCCATGATAACGGAAGACTCGGATGGCTTATATCCTGTTGCTGGTGTCTGGCGATAGAGTTAGGAAATTGCTGAACTTTTAGGATATCTTGTCTTGCCTTCTCTAATCTGAAACTAAAGGTAACACGTTTTGCTAAATCATGATTTTTAACTCGTGTTTTCTGTGGGTTGGGAAATTTGACTCCATATTAAGAGACAAGCATAGAATTTTGCCCAAAGTCAACGAGTGGTTTTTAACAATTGCTGGTTTTTATTTCCATCAGACCACACAGTTAGAAAGTAAGAACTGTTTATTCAAACCTCGAAGTGTTCGTATTTATTCTTGCAAATATAAAACACCTGAAGATGATTTAAGGAAGTCGAAGCACGTCGGTGTTTGAATAAATGTTACTATTGTGAAACTGTATGTTTTGGTGGAAAGAGTAAAAACCAGTATGAGATCGACGTTTTTGAAAATAAATGAGATCCATAGAAGAATGTTTTAGCATAAGAGGGAGGAATAACAGGATAGAGGGGTTTCAGGCTTCTGCCGCCTTGTAAATGAGATCTTCACTCTTCTGGACGTTACACTGCGTAGATCGGAGATCTTCACTCTTCTGGGACGTTACACTGCGTAGATCGGAGATCTTCACTCTTCTGGGATGTTACACTGCGTAGATTGGAGATCTTCACTCTTCTGGGACGTTACACTGCGTAGATTGGAGATCTTCACTCTTCTGGGACGTTACACTGCGTAGATCGGAGATCTTCACTCTTCTGGGACGTTACACTGCGTAGATCGGAGATCTTCACTCTTCTGGGACGTTGCACTGCGTAGATTGGAGATCTTCACTCTTCTGGGACGTTACACTGCGTAGATCGGAGATCTTCACTCTTCTGGGACGTTACACTGCGTAGATCGGAGATCTTATCTGTCTCCATCATGAGGGAACGATTGCCTCCTTCAGTTCATAATCGAATCCCAACGTTTCGGAGACTTTTCTGCTTCTATCTTCGTTTAATTTAAGAGAGTACGTGTCGTATAATAATGTTATCTATTGCAGTTCCTTTCCTGCTGAAAGCTAACGATGATGGCTGACTCGCAGAAAGTAGCTGAATTCCTGTCGACGCTGCTATGACGCAGTGAATTATGTGAGTCATACGTCATAGCATTATGTGTTCATCCGGTGTCTGACAGAATAATGTATCTTCTGCCAGTGTCTGTCTGCTGGAAATATCAGTGCTCTTGGTGCGCATAGTACAGGCTCACTGATGGACTCTCAGGACAGTACTTCTGTGTGAATCTTCACAGTTTCTGTATGCGCTACAAATCGGGAGGTCGTGGGTTCGATTGCTGATGGCGTCGTTGGAATTTTTCATTGACATAATCCTTCCGGCCACACTATGGCCCTGGGGTCGACTCAGTCTCCAACAGAAATGAGTACCAGGAATATTTCCTGGGGGTAAAGGCGGCCGGTGCGTAGGGCTGACAACCTTACCACCTTCATGTGTCGATTTTCTAAAAATCTGGGAGCCTCAACCTCCTGGAGCCGTAAGGGCGTGTTGAGGCCTGTAATGGGATTGCAATCAGCAGCGTTTCCTCGAAGCGGAAGTCAACTGCCTACTTCTTAATCCTTTCCTATTCATCAACCTATTTATAATAATTTATTGATCCATACACCCTGTGTTTTGTGGGGGGGGGGGCTTGAAGCTTCATCTGTCGCACTGAGAGAAGAACGCAGGCTGAAGGTGTTCGAGAATAGGGCTCTGAGGAAGCTATTTGGGTCTAAGAGGGACGAGGTTCATGGGAATGGAATGCAGGAAATTACACAATGAGGAGTTTCATGATTTGTACTTCTTGCTGAATATTATTCGGATGATCAAGTGATAGGATTCATCTGGCTCAGAATACAGACGCCTGTAGGACTGCTGCGGGCACGGTCATGAACATTCAGGTTTCATAAAAGGCGGCGAATTTTTTGACCATCTGAGCGTCTGGCAGCTTATATAAAACTGTATTCTAGTCGAAAATAGGAAGGGATGGGGATGAACTACAGTATCGCAATTTTGTTGCCAATTTACGAACAAAACCTGTCTACTGATTAAAATTTAGTTGTGCAAGACACACACGTATCACAGGCCTTTACAAAGTACAGTCGAACCCCCGTTATAACGACATCGGTTTATACGACTCTTCGCCTATAACGTCAGATATTCTGTGGTATCACTTAATTCCTCGCTGTTAACCGTAACATTATACTCCTCGGTTATAACAACACCCGTTTATAACGACACAAAATATTCAGTGCTTTTTCATGGCGTTATAACCGAGTTCGACCGTACTAAGCTTTGTTATTCCGTAGTTTCGTGTGTTTGTTATACATGTGCAAGTAGTTACTAATAGGAGCATAAGATTGCAAGAGTGGGCATTATGCTTGAATTGGTATCACACTGTACACCTTATCCTAAAGTATCATTATACCGCAGTACCGTTTTGTGCGTGTTGTTATGGTCTCAAGTTTAGTGTGTCAGTAATACAGTTATCCTGCAAAGTGTTTCGGATTATGGAGGCAAAACGTTCCTGAATAAGCATGTTTGTAACAACTTCAGTATAAAATGTGAAAGAGTTTCTTGTTGATTGCTGTCTAAAGTATGAAGCGTTTGCTGAAGTACAGACCTTACAAGAAAGTGCCTGTAGCATACTGTGGGTAACGGAATGCCTTTGTCTTGACACGAAGGTATGCAGGTTCATAGCCAGGAGGAGTGGGGCGAGGAGATGTAAGGCAGAGTGGAGTGAGCAGTCTTTGTTGTTGGCTACCGGGTAGGGCTGTACTTGCTGGGAAACGGATCTGTCCTAGAGAGGCGAAAGGGGCGAACGTCAGACCCACCCACCCTGTATCAAATACTTACCCAAATCTGTAACCCAGTTTCGGTTTGTAACACTTCCTTATACTGTTGTCTTTGTAGACAATAAAACGTCTGTAGTTGACAAAGCGTCGTTAAAATAATAAAAGAGTGGCAGCTTAAACTAATATACAACAGATACATTTTTAAGAAGAAAGACGAAGATTTATGTATTTTGGAATGTAATTTCGGAGGAAATTTGTGCCTGTTTCTTCAGGTTGAAACAAAAGAAACAATACTAATACATTAGGAGGATTAGGAATCCAAGCAGTAAGGAAATATTATTCGGGTAATCAAATCGAGAAGAATGAGAGGGGCGGGGCATGTAACACGTATGGGGGAAAAGAGATATGCATACAGGATTTTGGTGGGGAGACCTGAGGGAACGCGACCACTTGGGAGACCCAGGCGTAGATGGGAGGATCATATTAAAATGGATCTTCAAGAAGTAGGATGGGGGCATGGACTGGATTGAGCTGGCTCAGGATAGGGACAGATGGCGGGCCCTTATGAATGCGGTAATGAACCTCCGGGTTGCATCAAATGCGGGGAATTTGTTGACTACCTGAGAAACTCTTAGCTTCTCAAGAAGGCCTCTGCTCCTTGGAGTTAGTTAGTTAGTTAGTTAGTTAGTTAGTTTGTTTGTTTGTTTGTTTGTTTGTTAGTTAGGGAAATGTGCTCTGGGTGAATGTGCTTCTCTTACTTTTCAATACAAGTCCATGTGCAAGTGTGAAGCCCTGTAAGGATCTACGTGTCCTGTTTATGTAAACATAGAAATGTTCAGATGTACTTCTTAGAGGAAAATTTCGTGCTAACTCAAAGGAGCAAAGTCGAACTGGAAGGGACAGTGAATGTTGACTTAATTAATGACTTCCCTGCAGTTGTTAAACGCTTAAGTTCCTTATTATGTTTATAATATCATGCGAGAGCCAGATGAATCCAGTATACAACCTCACATTCTGTTACTGTAACATGCTATTATAATAGTAACCTCCCGTCTGTGACTGGGTCTTCCAACTAGTTTCTTTCCTTCAGGTTTTCGAAACAAAACTTTGTGTGGAATTATCTTCTCTGCCATACGTGCTGGACATGGCCGGACTAAGGGGTCGACCAGCCGGGCAGCTGCCCCAGGTTCCAAACTATAAGACGCACTAAGACGTCACTAGAGTAATCTTAAATATGGTGCTGTTAAACTCAGGTTTCCACTCGAGAAAGAATTTCTTCTAAAATTGCCTGCAATTTCGACACGCGCCCTCAAAAATGTTCACCAGCCCTATTCTGGGCTGAAAGAGTTGTAAAGGCTATCGGTTTTTAGGTGCGCCAAATTATTATCCTGCCCAGCGTGCCTGCATGTCTCATTCCGGCCCTGATCATGCATGCCCTTAATTACCTTCATAATGCGAGCTAAGGGCGCACCCAAGGGGGGGCGGCAGCCGGACTGCAGCCCCCCAAACCCCCCAAAACCGAAAGATAAAAAACACAGATTTTGTAGACACTATGATATCAAAAGTTTTACGTGATTTCCCCTTCAGCCGAAATCAGCCGCTGAAATCGGTCGACGACTGTTACATTAGAATTTTGAAAAATAAATTAATAAAATTAAAAAAAAACAAGAAGACAGGAAGGACACTGTGACTGAGTCAGAGAGAATGTGGCTATATTTATGTGTATATAAATGCAGTAGTAGACAGTGTTATGTTTACTTAGAACATGATTTTTATAACATAATTTTTAAAACCAAACATAAATTATATACAGCCTTAGGGTCAAGGGGGGGGGGGGGGGGGGGGGGGGGGGGGGGGGGGGGGGGGGGGGGGGGGGGGGGGGGGGGGGGGGGGGGGGGGGGGGGGGGGGGGGGGGGGGGGGGGGGGGGGGGGGGGGGGGGGGGGGGGNGTCTCCATAGAGAAATACTTCGTGCGAACTTGGTGTGAGCCTATTAAAATAACCCACCTAAGAGGTAACGCACCTGAAAATCACATTTGCGCATGTGTAAACCACGATTGTCAATTTGTTTGTATTCTTTTACGTAAATTGCTGTATCAGGTGTTTCATGTGTTCCGTTTATGTGCCTGTACACGTCTCAATATAGGCACAGTGGTACATTATCTTACAGGTAAACACGCTACTAAACACGCTACAGGTAAACACGCTAAACACGCTGTGTGGTCACTTCACAAACACGCTCCAGCGAACGCAGTCTCTGCTAACTGTGTCTGCAGTTTCTGTACTACGTAGTTTTGAGTTTTCACCATCACCAGGCCTTGACACGTTTTCTGCACGTGTCATTTTCTGTGTGAGATAAAAGAAATAAACAAATAAACTGAACGAAACTAATTTTGTGCATCGGAAATACGTACCTAGACAGTCCGCGTCCTTTTCAGGTACGTTTGCGAATTCCACTTTCGTTTCTTTATGTCCTGAATGAGAACGCTGAAGATTTCTCTGAAACTTTGCCACCTGCTTACAGAATGTACGGCGTCACATCCTAGTAAACATTGATATCCATATTTAACTCCTCATTACTGTCAGCGCACTCTAAAAGTAACAGGTCATGCATACGCAGGTGGGGAGAGCAGGTATAGCCTAACTGTACTCATTCTTAACCTCAGCACTAGAGGGTATGGGTTCTCAACCCCAAGTTCCGGCCGCTTTAACCCAGGAAAATCACCCTAATACTGACTGTACAGAATTTCGATGCACTGTACGGACCTGTAATTCTTCATATTCTGCCGGCCTCGTTGCACGTACGGTTGTGAATGTATTTAATGGTACTATAAATTTAAAGCCCCGTCGTCCCGGGCAGGTATTGGCGTTTAAATCCCAGCGTCAGTGAAGGGTTAAGGTTTTTTGTTTGTTTTCTGTATTTCTCTGGTCCTAAAACGTGGCATTGGTTAACGAATTTAACGAAGAACTGTTCTTTAGAAGGCGCAGATTAGTCTACAATTTAACACATTTCATGGCTTCAGAATCTTTTGTTACATGGCCCTCAGAATCATTAAAATCATCATCACCCCACATTGCCGTTTAGTGGTCAGCTGTCCTGCTTTTTCATTCGGTAGGTCCCAGGTTCAAATCTTAGGTCGAACCCCGCGTATCTCGATTCGACGTTTTCCTCCTGTTCTTGATCTCCAAGCAGATAGCGATGTAATATCTGAAATCACGGCACAATCGGTTGCATCCATTTGCTTTCGAAATGTCGTACCGTTTGAAGTCTGAACCACTAGCAGCATCATTAAATAACAAGTACAATATAATGCAGCAGGGTGTGATCCTTCGTTAAGTACGTAGGCCGCCTCAGAGGTACTTTATACCAAGATCCATTACACTAGCACGACTATTCTACAAAGAATTGTCTAAATTTTAGCTATTTGACCCTTCTACACCATGTGCAGATTTTGCTAATTAGATGTGTTCCATGTCCGTGCACTGTGTCGTACAAAAATACTAATCACCAACAAATGCACAAAGAGAGTTTTATCATCAATTGTAACGCACTCCTACATGTTTCGACCCTGCTGGGTTATCTTCAGGGAGAACCTTTTCGTTATCGTTACACTAGGGTTGCACTTTATAGTTGAGTGAGAATGTGCTGTTGGCTGTGTACTGCGTTGTTTTTGGAGGCGTGAGACCGCAGAGAGTTCACGCCTCCAGTACACAGTCAACAGCACATTCTCACTCAACTATAAAGTGCAACCTTAGTGTAAGGATAACAAAAACGTTCTCCCTGAAGATGACCCAGCAGGGTCGAAACATGTAGGAGTGCGTTACGATTGATGTTAAAACTCTCTGTGCATTTGTTGGTGATTAGTGTTGCTAATTAGGTTTTATGCATATTGCTTTAATTGATTCCCTGATGATGGTCCCTTGGGGCTCGAAACATGTAGGAATATTTTATTTGATATGATAATATAAATATCTGACAAACGATATTGTGCGTTTTGTTGGTCTGAACGTTGCGGATTAATTATCGATAGTGCAAGTAATGAGCAGTATACAGTACAGAACACTGTGAGGTGGCTGTAAAAGTGACGTCGTACGGTGTGTTCTTATTTCATGCGTCATGTTTCAGATATTTTTATAACATTTTGTTTACAAATATGTATTTGGTTAGTCCAAGACCAAGGCGCTGTGAACGGTTTCGTAACACGTTAATTTTTCACGGTGAGGAATTTTTAATACCTTTCCCACACCCTAAGCTGGAGGGACACCCCTTGTCGGATATCCGCGTCTGATTATTCAATATATTTGCAGCTATCCTCCCTAATCTGAGTAGCTGGAGAACTATCAGCTTTCCAAGAAGGACTCTCATGTATGCAGTTAGTTCTTTATGTAGACTACTGCTCTTTCTTCAAAGTTCCAAACCACAATGAGGGCTGTACATTTCTGCAGTTGTAGATTCCAGTCAAATGTACAAATGCAGAAGAAAAAAACTGAAACACTGCCCTCACAGCGACCGGGGGGGGGGAGGGGGGTTCACCTACCCCAATAACACGGAGAACTAAGCCAGTAGAAGCTCGCCGTAATGTCGCGTACTCCAGACAGGTCAATGGGTACGTATCGCACGGACAAGGGCCCTTGATGATCCGTGTAGCAGAACATCCTAAGTGCAGAGTCTCTTCCTATGTAGAATGTATTTCTCTTGACAGCTGCGAAGCACGCAGGGTCTTAAGTGTGTTATAAAACCTCTCCTTCTAATGAAAACTCCACTTTCACTTTGTGTGCCACGAGTCATGTAGGTGTAGCAGCTGATGAAAGTTGCGATAGCTCAGTCAGTATAGTGACTAGGCTACACGGTGGTCGTTAAGAGGACTATTGGTTTCACTCGCGATAGCAGCAAGAGATGTCTGTTCTCCAAAGCTTCCGGGCTTATATTCAGTGAGTACCGGGTACTCATTCCGCAGCGGAAAAGCGACAGCGGAAGGCAGCTTATTACTTCCATCTAGTACCAAGGTTAAGAATGTGTGGGTCTATACCTCCACTTTCCCATGTGTTTTCATTGCGTGTGCAGGTACACCTTGACTGTGTTACTTTATAATTTGATATGGAGAAAATAACTATACCAAAATGTGTGTTACTCGAGTTTTAGGTCTGGTGAATAAATTGTGTTTGCTTCGTGTTGTGTGTAAAATTTAATTCCATTGATAAATCCTCATAGCACTTTGCATTAGTTTTCTTATGCTTGTTGCCATCACATTGTATTTATCGGCCCCTTCACGATTTGAAGAATAAACGGCAGTGATAGCGTTAAAGTTGTTCGATTGGTCACTGTGATGGGAAGTGTACTGTGTTTACTGGAAAGTAGAAAATTAATTTTTAATTATATTTAAATTAATTTCGTACTTCAAGAGTTAAATATAAATTTGTCACGTACCTTAACCCTTTAAAAGTCAGTGCTTACTTTACGTAACACCGGTTCAGCGTTGGTATATTCTACGTTGAGACCACACAGTGTTTATATAAAAAAACAGGTTATAATGATATCGGTTCATACAAGGCCTCGACTGTAGCGTCGTGCCCGTTAATTTGTCACTGTTAACCGTAACCTTATGCTTCAGATATAACAACACTCTTTTATAACGACACAAAATATTCAGTCCCTTTCATGACGTTATAACCGAGTGCGATTTATTTTGTACGGATCTAAGAACAAACGGCGATTATTTTTCTATACAACATTAATTGATGAGTTTTTATAACCGAGACAGAGTGTGTTTACTGCGCGGTACAGGCTGAATATTTAACTGTAATTCAGATTAATTTGTGTCTCAGAAGGTTTAAGTTATACTTGTTCCTTTCCTGTGGCACAACAGGCCAAATCGGGCCTAAGCCGCCTCCTTTTTGCAGTTTTTAGATCACACTCAGACACACACCACAGTCGGTAGGGCTCCTCTGGACGAGTGATCAGTCCGTCGCAGAGACCTCTACCTGACAACACACAAACACTCGAAAGAGACAAACATCCATGCCCCCGCTGGGATTCGAACTCACGATCCCAGCAAGTGCTCGGCCGAAGGCCCACGCCTTAGATCGCGCGGCCACTGGGATCGAAAGTTACACTTTTAGTTATGGCTTATGTAACAACACTGTCAGTAGCTCTATCTATATACCGTGGAATGTCCGGGTGATCAGTGTAAGTAAAATCTGCAATATCCGGTACTGGATTATCCGGAAATCTATATTAACCGGCAAATTGACAAAGCGCCCCATTATATTTAAATATATAGTTAAATGTTGGTGTTCTGTTTTTTACATCATATGTGCATCTTGTTATGTAAATAGTGGTGAAAAGTACTAGAAAGTGCAGCATAGAAAACAGGACAGGGTATCAAGTGACAAGTTAAATGGTTAGGTCTGACCATGTGGTTGCTAGCTACACTAAGGTACATGTTAAATATAATATTCTGATATCCAGAAAATTGCGATATCCGGCAACCCTTTGGTCCCAGATGTTCCGGATATCCCAGATTTTACTGTGTACTGAACTGGAAAGGCTGTGAAGGAAGTGTCGCGCGTGAATACATGCACACCAAGAGACACTGGGCCGTTCCAAGGTTCAGGCGGTTTCGTAGCTAACCTGGCACTTCCCCTTAAGATTCTGTAATTAGGTACAAAAACCATGAAGGCTTAAAAATTATGTATTAAACATGTAACATATGTTTTCTTCTTCTCTACAACAT
The DNA here is from genome assembly GCA_013340265.1 of Coptotermes formosanus. NCBI lineage: Eukaryota > Metazoa > Arthropoda > Insecta > Blattodea > Rhinotermitidae > Coptotermes > Coptotermes formosanus. The sequence continues at coordinate 2,138,583 of BLKM01000588.1, read as the reverse complement.
CTGCTTGAAAAATTTAGACATTTCGCGAGTTACACGCTACATTCAAGCACACTTCTGTGGTTCATCATGTAGTGTCCCTTATGTTTTTGTCTGATTTTAACATAAATTATGATTCGACAAATTCTAACAAAACTGCTTAATTTTGGATTTAAAGAAAATTGGTTATTGGCTACATGCGAACGGGCTGTCATGCATAGCAAAGGTCATAGTAGTGCAAAAAACACTAATCACCAACAAATGCACGATGAGTTTTTTCATCAATTGTAACACACTCCTACATGTTTCGACCCTGCTGGGTCATCTTCACATTATAGGTGAGCTGTTGGCTGTGTACACAGCCAACAGCTCAACTATAAAGTGCAACCTTAGTGTAACGACAACAGAAAGTTCTCCCTGAAGATGACCCAGCAGGGTCGAAACATGTAGGAGTGTGTTACAATTGATGAAAACTCTCTTTGTGCATTTGTTGGTGATTAGTGTTTTTGTATAATATAGTGCACGGACATGGAACACATTAAAAATTATAATAATATTCTTACACCTTCTCGTTGCTAACCTGCTAAATAAAGAATCATACAATCGAGATGAAATAACACGGTAGAGGAAGATAAACCAGAGATTATGGTGTTTCCTGGAACATCGCTGTTCACCGTATTTATGCCCTTATGGATCTGTAGTTTACATTGGTTCTTCATATGTAGATGCAGAACATCATTAATATTCGCATAATCTAAACCCGTCCCTTCTCTCTCCAGTGATGCGGCACGCACTTTACCCTTTACTCTCTCTCTCTCTCTGTCTCTCGTCTTCTCTTTCATACACACACATATAATACACACACATAACATAGGGACTAAAATCAATAGGGTGGGTTGTTGCTGACGTCACATCGAATCGAGACCGGGCCGTTGCCATGACGACTGTAGCCGGGATGCTGGTGCTGGGGTTGTAGCAAAGCATCTCATTACACACGGAGGCGGGCGTGCCCGGGTTGCTTGCTGCTTGTCCAAAAAACTGCACCCTAACTAACTCCATGGAGCCGAGTCTTTCGTAAGAAGATGGCACTTCCCTTCATAGGCAAGAATGGCACCTAACATTTTGTGGGACTGTCTTCACAAGACCCCTCCACTTGTCCCTATCCTGAGCCAGACGAGTCCGCTGCACACATTGTCTATCATATTTCTCCAAGCATTATGTCAGTAGCATTCTCCATTATACACATTTACTTCCCAAGTGGTCTGCTGCCTTCAAGTTTTCTCACAAAACTTTATATGCATTTCTGTTCTCTCCTGTGCATACCACCTGCCCCGCCCATCTTATCCTCAGTGATTTTATCGCCCTAATGATATTTTGGATCCCAGTAGCCGCGCAGTCTAAGGTGTGTGTCTGCGACCGTTCGCTTGCTGGGATTGCGGGTTCAAATCCTGTTGAGGGCATGGATGTCTCTCTGTTTTGAGTGTTGTGTGTTGTCAGGGAGAGGTCTCTGCGACGGGCTGATCACCCATCCAGAGGATTCCTACCGAGTGCGGTGTGTCTGAGTGTGATCACGAAGCCTCGATAATAAGGGGGCCGTGGCACACTAGGGGATGTCCCGCCATTGTAAAAAATGATATCTGGAGAAGAGTGCGTGTTAGAAGGCTGTGCTATAATGAGGAACGTAATGATGTGGAATTTAACATGCCACAGAAACAATATGTGAAGGCTGATCAACAAAGTAGAGTCTTTGATAACCCAATAGTTGTTTGTCTAGTAAGAAATTGTCCACATTTAATGGAACCAGGCTGTTCATAGGCATCTTTGCGGAAGCCCGTCACCGTGTCTTCTTATATAAATATATGCTAATTCGAAGTTTTTTCCCCTGACTTTACCAGTTCACTGTAAATTTTCTAACTGTCGATACGTTTAGATCAGAAAATTTGCTTAAATACCTCAACAATAACGTTTTTGCTACTGAGGTTATAAAATTTGGGCGTTGACCTTGAACACCATCTTAACCTTTTAAAGCGTAGCGGTAACTTTACGTACCACCAGGTTCAACATTAAATAATTTTCCATAGTCCGTGTATCGCGTTTATGTATTTTGTACATATCTCGGAACAAGCTGCAACTTTTAAAGTAAACATCAGCAACTCATTCGTTTTTTATAACCGAGGTTGAAAGTATTTACTGCGCGGTACGCACTGAGTCTTTATATAAAGCAGATTACATTTCGTCTTTAAAGGGTTAAACTAGAAGAGTTTGTTTGGGTTCTCGAGTCCCGGACCGTGAGATGAAAGTGAAAGGGCAGAATACGAACTTACTGACCCATATTTGCTACCCCTGCTTAAAAAAATGAATTTTTATTCAGAATGTTTGCGTACATAAACCCCTGAGCTTATAGTTCGGTTGGTACAGCAACTGCTTCGGACCCGCTGGCCGGGTTGCAGCACTAGCAGGGGCGTTGCAATCTTCCCCTCTCAAATGTCTGTAAAGAGTTTTGGGCCCACATCTACTTCTGTCCAACGGATGCTGCAGATAAAGGCAAGGGTGCAAAGCTCACAGCTGCAATCCTGCTTGTAGTCATCCAACATCGCGGTATTTTAGTTACCAATCGTGCTCTCTTTTTGCGATGTACCGGGTTTAAAACCCATTCCTCTCTCATGGTAATCCTTTAACAAGCAGCGGATAGTCTGCCACCCTCTTTCTTTAACACAAAAGACTCAGAATTTCGCACATATTAATAACATACGGGTTTCATAAGATTTTCTTATAGTATATACCGATTATTTCCGTAAACGATCTGTCCTTGCAATAGAAACGGAGTATGTCAAGATTAAAAAAAAAGTGCATGATAAAATACGTATTAAAAGTCCATGTTAAAATTTTAGTTCAAAACATCTGTTGTTTATGTTGCTAAAAATTATGTTTCTGTGGCAGAATGCAGCATGTTGTCCGGGATTCTATAGACATGAGGATGAACAGGTAAACGCTAGGAACAGAGATACTGCACACGGTGAATTGAAAATCGTCCGATGCACCAGGAAAGTCTGCGTACATCCTTCGTTGATATCTTTAGGTTGCCCAATCCGTGCATTTTTATATAAATTTATTAAATTTATTATACCAACTAAATGCACATTTTTAACCTTTTAAAGCCTAGCGGTAACTTTACATACCACCAGGTTTAACATTAAAAAATTCTACGTGGTGCCCACATTGCGCTTATGTGTTTTGTACGGATCTCAGAACAAACAGCAACTTTTGCCTTATAAAACATTAAGAGATTGGTTTTTGTAACCGAAGTGGAGAGTGTTTACAGCGCGGTACGCACTGAGT
>BLKM01000588.1:2111749-2134965 GCA_013340265.1 Coptotermes formosanus | reverse complement strand
GGTTATAAAAACCAGTCTCTTAATGTTTTATAAGGCAAAAGTTGCTGTTTGTTCTGAGATCCGTACAAAACACATAAACGCAATGTGGGCACCACGTAGAATTTTTTAATGTTAAACCTGGTGGTACGTAAAGTTACCGCTGGGCTTTAAAAGGTTAAAAATGTGCATTTAGTTGGTATAATAAATTGTATATTTAGTTGATATATCTATGTGTGATTGTGCACATGTATGATGCCGTCGCTGACAAGTTACAGTTTTTTTCTTATATCTGTCTGGGTGTTTACTTCTCGTCTCAAAATGCCAAGGAAACGCGATTCTTTCTTACTGTGGGGCGACGCTGTGTGTCTGTGGAAGTGAGGCGTCTAATGCGCCTATTGTCCGTCCTTCAGATGATAGATGAAGGAATGTACAGGACTAGTAAAATGGTCTTGCCAAGAAAAAGAGGAATTAGCCTACTCGGAGAAAGACCTGTCCAAATGCCACTTTGTCCACCACAAATCTCATAGGGATTGCACTGGAAACGAACTCGGATATGAACGGTGAGCAACCGACGGCAAATCACTTGAGATATGGCGCGAACTTACAAAAATACGTACGGAAACTGTGTATGACGGAACACGGTGCGTTACGATGGTATGTGTATTTTCTTTTATATCACAACTGGAGCTTTCAGAGCCTATGCCTACTCAACATTAACCCTCTAAAGCCCAGTGGTTACTTTATGTATCGCCAGGTTTAGCATTCACAAATTCTACGTTCTGCCCACACAGTGTGTTTATGTGTTTTGTGTGGATCTCAGAACAAACAGCGATTATTTCCCTATATAGCATTAACTGACTAGTTTTTATAAACGAAACGGAGTGTGTTTACTGCGCGGTACGGACTAGGTCTTTAAATTTAATTAGGTTAACTTTCTTCTTTTAAGCCGGTCTCTCACCGCGGAGGCCCAGGTTCGATCCCAATTCAATCCATGTAGGATTCATGGTGATAACATTGATATTGGGTCAGGTTTTACTCCGATTACTTAAGTTTTCCCCTGTCAGTATAATTCCACCAATGCTCCATAGTCATCTTCATCTACACGTCACTCTTACCAGAAAGACAAACTGACGAAACCTGGGAATCTTCCAAAACGCGATGCTCTTTCGGAAAATAGCAGCACTGGATAGAATAGAACTTTCACTTGATTTCGTCTGTAAAGGGTTGATAAGTCTTCACTTGGCTTTGGCAGATATTGGTCCTTAGCATTTAATACTTGTTTTTCAATAGCCATTGAATTTGACCCACCAAAGCATACGACTTACATTTTAAGGTCCATAATTCTTAGATTGAATTTTTAATTCTTTGTTTATTTATTTATTTTTTCATGGAACTTTAAATAACGCAGAATACATGACATTGAATGATACGATGATGAGTGGGTAATGAGTTCGAAAGAACGTACAAAAAAAATAATCATTCTGTACTGTGGGTTAGTATCCTCTTAATTATGCGGAGGAATTAAGGAAAACAACCAAAATCAGTTATAACGAATGGTTGCAGTTGACGAAATTCGAACCTGTGAACTCCTGGACACGAAGCAGGAGACATTACATACCCCAGTGTGAAGATGCTTGATTGCTGCAGTCAACGTCGTGACGCAACCAGTTTACACTGGTGTAATTGACCTGGTGGCCCCGTAATTCTTTTGAAATCTGGGGGTGAAAGTCGGAGGACGACTGCTAGGAGTCCACGTGCTACGATGGCATGTTGCAGCTGTGAATGTACGAGATTTGTCTGACCTTTGTTGCTATGGTTACGGATATTTACTTTTAATTTGTACCAGTAGGTATCGACAAAGGAAGAGTGTTAAGCAGTGGAACTTTCCTTTGCTTTTATTTGAAATAAGGAGGATGAGATAAGGAGAGTACAGAAATAGAGGAGAAGACGGACAAACGTAAATATACAACAAACAATTGCGAACAGGTCTCTTGTAGTCCTTCTTCCATAGATGTAGTCTAACAGATATTTTTCCAACATTAGTGTAGTTATATTATATTGTATTATATCCCATTATATTATATTATATTATATTATATCCCATTATTTCCCTTTATATTATATTATATTATATTATATCCAATTATATTCTATTATGATGATGTCCTGTGATAATCTTACTTGTGTACATTTCTCGTCTGCATTAAATATGGGATATAACAAACCGAAAGCTTCCCGTTCATATTTAACAAATTGAAGCGGATAATACTGTACTGAAATGCCTGCGGTGTCTGGACTGTATTAAGCCTATTACCTTACTATTACGAGCGTGGGAAGATGGGCTGCTTTTGGTAAATTTTTGTGTGTTTGATATTTTGGGAAGAGTTGGACTGTTAAAATGCAGGTATTACCCGTAAGTGTGGCGGCACGGGAGGCTTGTTTTGCTGGTATGTGGCTGAACACAATGTGCGCGAGTAACGTTCGACATTGGAAGCGAGTGAATTAATTTATTGTTCATATTTAAGGGTGTATTTATTACGTCTGCTTGTTACTGTTTTTTGCGGTGGCATAAGTACTTCAAAGTGTGAAGAGACTTATTTGTTACTGTTGGCTCATTTCTTGACCCTTGAACTTTACTAACAAAAAAGTCCAAGCGATTTAACTTGTGTGTAGTAATATCCAAATAAATTCCTGTACACATTTTTAACAAAAATTGCCTTTTTTACAGGTACTCTGTTTCCATTGAACATCCTGGGTCGTCTTCAGGATGTCTCGATTTCTAAGCTCCCCCAGATGTCTCCTACCCTGGCGCAGATTATGCGTGAGTTTCCTCAGTAGGTTTATATCCAGGCTGATCCTTCAGCAGGAATTTTAATTAGGCCAAACGTCTTCTTTTCGCGCTTTTTTATTTAAATGTTTTATCCCGTTGCCGCGAAAGCTCCTTTTTGAGAGAGCAGTGCCAAATGACTGTCTCAAGTAGTCAATCAGTTGATGAGTGGCTCATCACTGGGTTCTGTTTTGAGCGAGGATAATGAAATGCAAGTCCTTAAAAAGTTCCTTAATGTCATTTTAATATTATTCTGCCAGTTATGTCAATGCTTCCTAATTTGCGTTGTCGAATCAAGATTTCTGCACAAACGTTTTTTACATTTTGAAAATTTTCTATTCCGTGTTGGTTATTCAATATCTGAGATATGTGACGAACTCCAACACAATGTATAACTGATTTGTTTTAAAATTTCATTTGTGAAGTCCGACACGTTTCGATGAGTATCTCATCATCATCGTTTCTTGGTAGAAAAGGAGAACATTATGGTATACTGTCTTACATAAGTTCAAGAATTACATCACTATTGCCACTATAAAAATATTGTAATATTTATAATCACGCCACTATTGCCACTATAAGAGTATTGTAATATTTTAAATTACACCACTATTGTCACTATAAAAATATTGTAATATTTTAAATTACACCACTATTGCCACTATAAAAATATTGTAATATTTTAAATTACACCACTATTGCCACTATAAAAATATTTAAATTTTTTAAATTACACCACTATTGCCACTATAAAAATATTTAAATATTTTAAATTACACCACTATTGCCACTATAAAAATATTTAAGTATTTTTGATTACACCACTATTGCTACTATAAAATTATTCTAATATTTTTAATTACACCATTATTGACACTATAAAAATATTTAAATATTTTTATAGTGGCAATAGTGGTGTAATTCTTAAACTTATGTAAGACAGTATACCATAATGTTTTCCATTTCTACCAAGAAATGTGTCCCTGATGACGACGGCCTACTCAACGAAACATGTCGGACTTTACAAAGGACATTTTAAAATAAATTAGTTGTACATTATGTTGGAGTTGGTCACATATCTCCGTTTTTTACCTGTTTCTCAACTCCATTATGCGGGCTACATACGACACCCAACGAACTATCCTCAATTTGATCACTTTGATAATATTCACCGGGTGTGGGGCTGGAATTCGGAACTCCTGAAGGCTCATCTGCCCAGGAACCCTGGCAGTGGGCAGGCAGTGGTCTGAAAATGAGCCGAAGCGCTCTAGAAGAAGAAGAAGAAGAAGATTTACGAAAGAATGCAAGCTGTGAGGCAGCTAATTATGTAACTCTCGATCCTCTTCTTATTTCCTGTATGTTAATTGCAAGTTTTTCTGTGGAGAATAAATAATTTCTATTATTAGAATACATTTTTCTGTCTTCTTCATAAAGTACTATCATTTGGCACTGGATTTATTTGTGTGCATCACAGAATTTCTTTTTGAGTTTTTGTTTCTTTTTTGTAAAAATTAACTCCTGGCACTCAACTTTAAAATCTCATCCCCAATGTTCTTATTCCCCTTTTTGCGGCTTTACCCTACTCTCTAAATACGTAATGTTGCTTCGCTGTGCCACGCATTTTAAACTCTGTGCTTTTCTTTTGTTTTATCTACACTTAAAAACTGAAACATTGGCATACCGAAATTACTACTATTTGAAAACACATGTCCGCTTATTTGAATCTCCAAAACTTATTTGTATTAATTTTGTTAAACTTGCTAATATTTACTAATACTTACAGGGGTTTTGCTGGGGAAACCTGAGAGAAAGAGGCAATTTGGAAGGTCTAGACTTAGAAGGGAAGGAAATATTGATATGGATCTAAATAGGATGGCATGACGTGGAATGGATTTATCTGTCCCAGAATAGGTCAATTGGCGGGCTTTGCTTTCAAATCCTTTCTAATTCTCATACCATGTGTACTGTATAGCTTGACTTACGGTCAGCGTCTTTAAATAAGCAACAAGACAAAAAGTTTTAGAGCTTAGGTGCCCACAACAAAGTTCCACCTTGCATTGCTGTACCTTACATGTCGAGGTTCGCGGGACCAGAGGCGGAGAAAGGGTTGGGTTGGGTGTTGCGTTCAAGCTGTACCAGCATTTCCCTCCTAGGAGTGTCCTGGTCCCCGGGATAAGCTCTGGCAGCGGGGAGAGGGCCCAGGATTCCACATCCAATCAAAGAAAGATAGGGTACAACGTACAAGGTCCAGAGTCGAATGAGAGAGACAGAAAATATCACTGTACAGTTTAGTCCTAAAAGTTCAGAGATTTAAAAAAAAGAAAGAAATTGGAGAGAGAGAGAGAGAGAGAGAAAGAATGATTTTGGTTAGGAATACAAAACGCGTAAGAGTGAAAGAGGAAATTAAAGAAAGAGGAAGGGATATAAATGAGGGGTAGGGTAGAGGGAGGTACAGAGGGGGCGATGATGGTATTGATCTGCTGTGGTTGCCAGGCAGAGGCTGGGGTGTAGAAACAGCGCAGCATCCCAAGTATGGAGCAGCGACACGCTGCAGAGGGATGAACCGCGCTGAGACGTGCAAATTTCACGGATTTTATATCGCCGTGGAGCAGAAGACATTTTCAGAACCGATCATAAAATCCGAACACACTTCCAGAGGGTTCTAACGACGGTACTTTAGGCTTAGTATCACTGGGTCTGTGGGCGTCATACATCGTCTAATCTTTAAAAAAAAAGAGTCCGACGTTTCGGGAACTGAATCTTTTTTCCCGTCCTCGGGTAAAAGGGTGTCGAGGCACCTGCTGAGATATTCTACACCACTGGAGAATTTGTAGTCTTTTTGTCACAGACAACTCTGTAGTTTCGCCCTCATCTTTTTCGCATGAGGACGGAAACAGATTTGATCTCCGAAATGTGTTATTTTTGGAATATGAGCCAATGGACAGTGTGCAGAAAGCTGTTAATTTTACTTGTCTGTGTAATACACCACGGTCAGTACTATTTTTAATTGCCGAAAATTTATCATTATGTTCTTGAGATCGTCCCGGCCTATACCCAGTGGTGCTGAGCACCCAGAGTAGGGGCTTTTAACACAATATCTGCTTGGGGCGGGGGGTCTTGCATCAGGGAATTTTTAAATTAGTGTATAAAGCCGGGAAGCTGATAAACTGACATCATTTGGGGTTATTAGCCTCTTCATTGGATAAGTGGGCTTCATCCTTGAGGAATGCTTCTTACGATGGAACAGGTGTTTGTTATGACCACTGCCTGGACGTGGGATACTAGGAGTGGCAGTAAATTGAGGGTAGTAAGGCTTTGGTTAAGCATGCTAGGGATGACCCCCGTAGTAGACAATTCCATTCTGAATGCTAAATCTGGTGGCGTATGAAGTAAACAGAATCAGTGCCCGGTACGAACACAATTTATCACAAAATTTATACGACCTTCTACGCTTGGTCGGATGTTACAGTGTAAACAGCAACGACGTAGACGATGTTGGTAATTGAAATCGAAATTTCCTTCCGAGAAATCTTGATATTCTCATCGTTACAACGTCTTTGTTGTAAGGAATGAAGGATGTAATCAACATTGCCATCTTGTGGGAATTTCGCGAATCATGGAAACTACAAGAGACATGCCTTCCCCATCTCCCTTCCCAACCAGTCGTCCTGGTTGGGCTGCATCAGGGAAGGAGGTCCAGGGTCAGCAAAGCGATCTGTCCCCATCCACATCACCTGCCGCCATTTTGATATTTTCTCAACAAAATTGCCTCGTATATAATTACCCTATGATTGACGTGCAGGTGTCGCACTTAATAACAAGCAAAGGCTATGCCATCCATGATTACGCATTTATTTCAGTAATATGCTGTACTTACGCCATTTTGAGATTAAGTCCTCATGGAAATGTCTAATTTTTGTAGCGTTGGTTGATGAAGACGGAATAAACCCGGAACAAAACAACAGTTTTATTGACGCCTTCGCTTTTATAAGATGTTACGCAACGTAGTTTGGTGGTTTGTTACCGACGTTTTGAGACACCCAGTTTTACTGTCCCATCAATAGGGGACCGATAGGATGTCACGAAATTTCGGTAAACCAGCCTACTCCGCGTAACATCTTAGAATTCCGAAGCCCTCAACTGCACCGTGGCTGAAGCACCGGTTGTATTTTCATATCTTATTTTTCCTTGTGATAGCCCTGTTCTTTTAGCCTTTCTGTTCTCCCAATTCTACTCCTCATTCTTGTTCTTTTTGTTCTACGTCTTCTTCTTATACTTACCCTCAGCAAACTTAACAGTATAACAGAGGGGTGTCTATTATGCTGGAATAAAGATCTGTAATCATCTACCTTCAGATATAAAAAATCTATCTAATGACAAAAATAAATTCAAACTGGCCTTAAAAAGATATTTGTTATATAATTCCTTCTACAGCTTGGAGGAATATTTTAATGAATAATACTGCCATCCCGGTTTTACGCTTGAATTTTATAAATTTCTGCATTGTATACTTTATAGTGCTCTATGGTTAGTGATTTTAATGGCGATATCGAGACCCAGATGATTGAAATTGCATGCTGCTAGTGTGTGACAATACACAATTGTATTTCTTATCCATATGAATTGTCTTCTGTTGTATTGTGTGGTATGTTTACACTTTGACTATTTCCATATCTGTAACAATATTTATGGAATGTGAAAAAAATATATGAAAATACGAAATATGAAACCGCCTATTGTTTAGCCTAATTTCCGCCCTAAGATATACAAAAGTGGTTTATGAGCTCACAAGGCTGTTTTACGTGTCTCCCCACTTAAAGTTTCTGAACCACTTGACTGATTTGGACGAAATTTGGAATAGACATTATGCCATTAAGGACAACATACCGCTAAATTTTCAATTTCGTAAGATCAGTAAAAACAACATGGCTGACGGACGAACTAGTGAGTCTGGAGCGACACTAGCGCCATTTACACGCTTTTACATCCCTAAACGACATGTAATAATAGACCTTGGAAAGATATGCAAGTTTTGTTGTGGTAATGTTTTTATAGAATTTAAACTAACAAGGTGGCTGTGGTACAAAAATTGTTTTATTTGTCGTTTAGGTATCGATAAGTAAGGAATCGCTGGAGCTGATTATGTGGAATTTGACAAGACGGTCACAAACCTGTTTACACATGATTTCATTTGCTTACGGACTGCATATTAAGTCGTGTTTTTATGACAACCGTTAAAACTCTGAGGCGACATCCGACGAATTTAACACAGGGCCTGCACAGAATCTAAACATGTGGGATAAGTTGAGGTTTAAAGTCTTCTGGGATATTGCGCTCTGTGGCGGGTAATTTAAAGTTACGGGTTCTTCGCAAAAAACTAAATAAAACAATTTTAACACTAATAGGTACCGAGAATTTGAAGCTTTTGCAATTGGGACTGCTTGTTTCTTTGTTCTGAACTTTTTGTTTCTTTGTTCTGATCTTTTTGTTTCTTTGTTCTGATCTTTTTGTTTCTTTGTTCTGAACTTTTTGTTTCTTTGTTCTTAACTTATTGTTTCTTTGTTCTGAACTTTTTGTTTCTTTGTTCTGAACTTTTTGTTTCTTTGTTCTGAACTTTTTGTTTCTTCGCCTTTCTTTCTCTTCTGTCATCGCACTCATCTTGTCCCTGTTCTTGTCCGTACCCTCACAACTCTCGTTCTCTTCCTTCGTCTAATTTCTCTTCTCCTGTATTTTCTGTCACTTCCCCCTTTACCTTTCAATGCTTTTCTTCCCTTCACCTAGTCGTTTTTCTTTACAAAGTAAAAAATAACATCATGTGTGGAGTACATGCCTGCCTGTCCTTCTGTCTTCTGTATATCCGTCTTTGACCTGATGTTACTGACTAAATGTTGTCGGATTTTTATGAAATTCGGTATAGAATTTCTTTGCAAAAATTTGTCAAGGAAGTTTTACTTGAATTAAAATCGGCTCAGTGACAGTCTTAGTTTACGTAAGGGCATAAATGAGTTCCTTTTCTAATTTGTACGTTTGTTGGCAGATCTGTTTAAAATTCGGTGTAGAATATCCCCATCTAATATGTTGGACCATTTATGAGTGAGTTGAGATAGGTGCAGTAACAGGCGCAATTTACGTAGAGGCGTGAATGAAATTTTGCCCGTCTTCTGTACATTTTTCCTCCGATTTTGAGAGTATTTGACATGTAATATCTCCAGGTAATACCGTTGATAAGTTGTGTTTTGTGAAAATTGGCCCTTTGAGAGCCATACTTTGCATATGAGCGTTGATGAATTTCTATTCACAGTTATTTCTTTATAAAAAACCAACCATTGCACGTACCGTACATACAGACACGATTTTTTAATTCCTGCTACATGTTTCGGCAGATACCTGCCATCACCAGGGAGTATACACACCAATGCATTCAAAATGTAATAACGTATGTTAAAACTACAATTGTAATATTGCTGTATCATGTCAATTTCCACAGATATACTGTGGAAATTGACATGATACTGTGGAAATTGATATGATACTGTGGAGATTGATATGATACTGTGGAAATTGATTGATACTGTGGAAATTGATATGATACTGTGGAAATTGATATGATACTGTGGAAATTGATATGATACTGTGGAAATTGTTATGATACTGTGGAAATTGATGTGATACTGTGGAAATTGATATGATACTGTGGAAATTGGTATGATACTGTGGAAATTGACACCATAGCTCCGGTGGTCAGGTCACTTGTCCGTCACTTTAGCACGGTTGAACGGGCCCGCGATACCCTTTGAATGGGCGACTTGGTGGGCCCCGGAGCCGTTCTGGACGCTTTGCAGAAGACAATAATCTGTTTCTGTTGCCTGATGTCGAACCAGAAATTCTCCATTGCCCATCCCATAGCCCAGTCACTATGCTAACTGAGCTATCCCACTTAAATTGGACGGTATGGCTACAAGCTATTCGAGTCCACGTCGTCGGAAAATATTTAGTACAATTTTGTAGCTTCGTAGAATTTCTGCGTGTGTTTTTCATGTCCTGTCTTCGCTTGGGCATTTTGTTTGGATTTTTGGAAAAATTTCTTGCTCACCCCGTGTGTACTACATTGTCCTTGATATAAATTTCCGGTGCCCGGAAGTACAGTCATGTTCGCGTATTAAATATAAGTTCTGTAAATGGTTTGCTAGTATTCGATTCAGAATCTTTAACTTTCCTCCTCATGTTAAAAAACAATAAAAATTCAAATATAGAAATTTATAATTGTATGTGTTTTTACTGGTTCAAAATGGGGGATCAGTCACTGAACTTTTGGGCGCAGCAATGAAAGTTTTTCTAAAAATGTGTGGAATATTTTGACTAGCTGAACCACTATTCGCTTGTCTAATATTTATTTAGCTACTTTTTTATGGGTGTGAAACTTGGTCTCTCACATTAAGGGAAGAACACAGTCTTGAAGGTCGTCTATAACAGGTTTTACGAAGAACATTTGGACTTACCAGGGGGGCTGTAACAAGAGGTTGGGGAAGACTGGGCAATGAGAATCTTCATGATTTGAATGCTTATTTTATTTTAATTAATTCTAGTGCTTTATGACGTGTTGACACATTTTAAGTTAATTATGAATTTCCAACCGCATTTTGTGCTTCAGGCATTGCTGCTGACTGTCCAGGTTTAGGTCTTCTCTGTGGTCTTGTATGTGGAAGCAGGCATTTCTTCAAGGTTAACGCATTTCGGATAATAGAAAGCACTAAATTTTGCCTTGTGCGCTTACCAGTACGTACAGTAGACACCGTCATTAGAGCGCTGTGGGTAGACATCGCCGTGGTGTATTGTGGGTCCGATTCGAAGTCGTATTTTAAAGTTTTTATTACAATAGTGGACGCAGATTTGAGTTGCTTAACCCTTTAAAGACGAACGGTAGTCTAATTTATATAAGCACACAATTCGTACCGCGCAGTAAACACCCTCCACTTCGGTTATGAGAACCACTCACTCAATGATGTATAAGGCAAACATTGCTGTTTGTTCTGAGATCCATACAAAACGAATAAACACAATTTCAGTACAATGTAGAATTTTTCAATGCTAAACCAGGTGCTACGTAAATTACCCACTATGCTTTAAAAGGTTAATCTAAATATCACTCCTTTATTGAGTTTTAGGTGTTTTATATAGCGATATTTGCAAAGGAAGAAATCATATCCCGCGTGAAGAACAGGTCTGCTACTTGCATATGTATGTATATCTAAATATGGGCTTTGGAGAGCGGTAATTTTTTCGTAGAATTAAATCTGCTGCGAGTCTATTGGATAAAATGGCAAGAATTAATTGAGCAAGCCAAAAACCCATCCAGGGTTGCAGAGCTTAAGAAGAAGAAGAAGAAGAAGAAGAAGAAGAAGAAGAAGAAGAAGAAGAACGTCCTTATTAGGTATATGCTCTTATGTCCTTTCTGATATGCGTAATTAATTATTATCCCTAATTAATAAATACATTTATTACAGTATAACAATCTCGTCTACGTTATTTTGAAATCAGTTCTTGTGGATACATTTTAACAAAGTGAGAGAAATGTGAGATTGTCCATTTAAATCCCAGTTCTTACTGTATCTACTATCTGCTTTTAACATTGAAAATGTTTTAATTTTGCCTACACGGTGTGTTTGAAGGGTTTTTCTTATTGTACACAGAACAAAGAGCGATTATATCCTTAAATAGCATTAACTGACTGGTCTTTGTAATGTAGACGCTCTTTCCTCTGTGAGGTAGAAAATTAGGTCAGTTATCTAGCGTGCGGAGAATAACACGACACAAGAAACAGGAGCGTACATAAACCGATATGACACAGAAAATAAATAACAAAACTTAATTGCGTGTAATATATTTGCCTATAAATGCAACCCAACAAGTAAACGCCGAACGTTACCAAAAATTATGTAACAAGTACCTACCGGTTTTGAGGAAAATTACGCTGACCAAAAAAACTCCAGGTAAATGGGCATTCAAGCGAATAATAACCAGTCAACACAGTATTAACGATTTTAATATTTTGGAAAGAACATAGAAAATATGCAGCAACCAAAATGTGGAAGAGTAATATAAAATGTGTACTAATCAGTGCTACGACAATTCTGTAAAAGTTTCTTAAAAATTTTTGAGAGCTCACAAATTTCAAAACATTTATAAACATACTTATGTCCTGTTCTAAATGACGTATTTTAGTAACTAATGATGGTCCACAAGGGCCGAAACATGTAGCATTTGTTGATTATATTATTAAAATATTTGTTGTGTTTGACAGTAATACATACATCAATACTGACATGTCACAACACATGGGCACAAATTACATTACAATTAATTTTTAAATGTTATATCGATAAAGTTCAAGATTCGAAAGGCTGGTACGTAATATCTCGAAGTTCGTACCTTTACCTTCTTTGTTCAAACGTTATTTGTGATGCAGTACACATTACAGTTAATGTTAAGATTGTGATGAATGAATGAATGAATGTGCATTTTTGTTAAATGTGTATCATTCATAAACAGTTTGTGTAAAAGGCCGTGCTGTAATAATGCATTTCATAGTTTCAAAATACGATCTTAATAACTGCAGGACTGTGCCATAGATGGCAGCATAATGCAGCGTTCATGTCAAATGACGTGGGAGTTTTATCGCTGGTTACCGTGGTTACCGAAGGCTTTTGTTTTCATACCACTGAGCTCTTGGACAGTGATATTTGTGTGTCTGGAGAGATGCGATGATAATGGATTTGAAGTTTGGTCCATTGTATCAGCTTTCACCCCTCCACCACCTGACTCACCCAACAACCCATTTACTCCCCTTCCTCTTGTGGGGGGTGGGGGACGCCATCTGCCACGCTATTTCGTCTTAGCATCGCGTCTCCTCTGCCACCTAGTGGGGCGTCGTTGAAGCTTTTCTCAAAACATTTGGCACCAATACTTTTACAGCTTTGTTACAGCGGAGATGGGCTGGAACTTCTGTTGCAAAAAGGTGAATCCTGGAGAAGCCTTCGTCTGTTGATGGCGTCTGTCAAAGAAGACTTGATAAATTATTTTATGCGAGTGAACGTGGAAAGGAACATAGCTGTGGAGATCTGAAAACATCTGGATATGAGAAAATGCGGTGACGAAGAGGATGCTGCCGCTATTGTTCGTGGAGCCACCTCGCGAGTTGTAGGGGAACTTCCGCGGCTGTGGCGTCTGGAGACCCACCGTCAGGAGGCTTTGACCGGTACCACGGCGACGTGGGGTTGGGAGGCCGCGGCAGAAATCGCAGTGAGTAAACAGACGTCAGCCTTCATATGTTTTGATTTGCGCAGTGGCATTTCTAAAAAAAAAAAAACAATTTTCGTCAACGTGTCATTATACGCATCATTCTCAGACATCCCTAATCTACAGCAATTTTTGCAATACCATTTTGTGTGCTGATTTTCTAACCAATACAAATCGTTTTTTTTTTTTGCATTTAGCGTGGATTTTGTGAAGCGTGGTAGGTACTGTGGAGACTTTAGCCTGATTGTAATGGTTCTTAAGCTTTGAAAATCAATTATTAGACACTTTCAATTAAAAATTAAGAATGGAAGAACATGTAACATTTAATTTGTAGTGCTGGTATTAGAAAATCTAAGTAATATATAGCATGAAGTGAATATTGTTAAAATTGTGCAATATTGTTTTCCTAAGGGTTCATATATAGAGTGTGTGTCATGTTTGTGTATGTGAGATTGACTGTTACCTACAGATTAATTAGTTTTAGTATTATGAATACCATAGTGTATATATAATAACAATATACATATGAATATATAACGAAATAAATAAACACCAACTAATGCAGCAAAATATATAATCTTTACTGCTAAAAACTTCCTACATTTTTCGACCCTCCTGGGCCATCTTCAGGGAGAACAGTCTTGATACACTGTGGTTGCGTTTCTACAGTTAAGTGTGAATGTGCCCTAGGGCACAGTGTATCAAGACTATTCTTCCTGAAGATGGCCCAGCAGGGTCGAAACATGTAGGAAGTTTTTAGCAGTAAAGATTATATATTTTGCTGCATTAGTTGCTGTTTATTTATTTCGTGTGATACAGTGCACGGACACAGAATACATTATAAACGAATATATAAAGTAACTTACACATTATCAATATAATTGTGTAAATTTTAGGGCGATATTATTAAAATGGTTCTTAAATTAATAGGATGATAAATCTGGTTCACGGTGTGATCTGGTGGTAGGTGTGGTGAACAAGGGAATTCAGAATAGGGAATCTTTTGATTTACTCAAAGATTTTTGCCTCCTTAAGAATGAATAATCTATAAGGATCTGTCTGCTGTATAAATGTAACAATAACATGTTTACTCAACTTTTAGTATTACATCGAAACAGGTGAAGCTGAGCAACTTTTAATGCCTAAAGTACATTTTTCTTACCTTCATTGTTGATTGCCTATTGTGTCGCACGCATTTCACAATGAATTTCTGTTCATCGCTCTTTCCTTCCTTGTCTGTACCTCATAGCTGTATTCGACCCTGCTTATAGGCTTCGACAAGTAGCACACAATTGTCCAAACACAGTGCAGTATCACAATACGCCAAAAGGTGATTACACGTAATGAAAAACTAAAAAAATCTAAAAACTTTATAATTACCTCTTTCGTAACTTGTATATTCTAAGAATTCTGGGTTGACAGCATTTTGTAGTTTGACGTTAAGAACTGACCTTCTGGAAGAACACTTTGCCTGTATAGTTAGGTTTCAAATCATAAAAATGGGGGAAATATATTTCTCCAAAACCTACCTACGAGACTGCACGGTGTAATAACCCAGAATACCGTAATATATATGTTTGCTGCTGTGCAAAACCTCAAAATTTCCATAATTTGTACCGTTTATAAAATATTTTAACATCATAACATAAAGGAAAACTGATTGATCTCATTATAAGAGAGACACAAAATGCTTACATTTTAATTGGGAACCTTGAAGGAAAGAGGCTACTTGGAAAAGGCAGGTGCAGACGAGAGGAGCCTATTAAATTGCATTTTGAAGGAATAAGGGGTGAGGTTTGGACTGGGTTCATTTCGCCCAGGAAAGAAGCACGTGGCAGGCAGCTGTGAATACGATAAAGTGTGTGCGGTTGCCACAAAGTGCGGGAATTTCTCGACAGAGTGACCCTCAGCTTTCCAGGGACTCTGCTTCATGGAGCCAGTTATAGAATAAATACCCCGCTACGTGACACTAGGCAAAACCAAATATACAGTAATATATTATTCATGTACTCTCACATATTATAAAGCCCACATTTCCTGTGCTTTGACATACGCAGCTGTACATATATATTTAGTATTAGGCTCACAGTAAGTGACGATTTCTTCCCCGAACATGGTTATGCGATTTATTATTAAAGTAGAATAGATTTTGTTTGCAGCATAATCTTAATTTTTAACCTTTTAAAGCCTAGCGGTAACTTTACGTACCACCAGGTTTAACATTAAAAAATTCTACGTGGTGCCCACATTGCGTTTATGTGTTTTGTGTGGATCTCAGAACAAACAGCAACTTTTGCCTTATAAAACATCAAGAGACTGGTTTTTATAACCGAAATGGACAGTGTTTACAGCGCGGTACGCACTGAGTCCTTACATAAAACAGATACGCTTCGTCTTTAAAGGGTTAATTATTATTTAAATGTAGCTGATATCTGAGTAGGTTAAGTGAAACTGTGTGTTGTTTCCTTTCGGTCGTGTCTCGGCGCCGCCATCTTGTGGTGCAGGAGACAAGCGTTGCCATGGATACGAGCAGCAGTTTCCCCTTCTCCAGCTCGTCCGCCCAGAGCCTGCAATCACAAGACCTGGTCCAGCTGCAGCAGGTTCCGGGGCGCAGGACGCCTCTCGGCACTGTGGGACTGGGGGGATTCTACTTCCCTTCGTCTCCGTCATGCCCTCCACCCCCCAACAATGGGACATGCCCCCTCCAGGCAGACGAGAATAGGCCCGAGTCAGCTGGGTCCCATCATCAAAATCAGCATATGGGACAGAGGTACAGTAAAATATATACTGCCTATGGAAACACGCAGTAAGAACAGTTTAGGAAATGTAACAACTGAAGCGGGTTTTTCTCTTTTGTATCATAGAAAACCGCAGAACCGAGAAATAAAATGTGCGTTTTTAAGCACTTTGCAAAATTGCGAAAAACAGCTATTAGTTTCGTCATGTCTGTTTGTCCGTCTGTCCGTCCGTCAGCATGGAAAATCTCGGATCCCACCGAATGGATTTTCATGAAATTTGATATGTGAGCATTTTTCGAAAACCTGTGGAGAAAATTTAAGTCTCATTAAAATCTGGAAAGAATAACGGATGCTTTACATGAAAACCCATGGACATTTGTGATAGTGTCTCGCTGAATTCTTCTTAGAACGAGAAATGTTTCAGACAAAAGTTGCAGAGAAAATCAAAACACACATTTTACGTTCAGTAACTTTTTTTTTCCCGAAAGTCGTGCCGTTTATGGGATAATGTGGAAAAATACCGTACAGCCAGACAGGCCACAGATGACAATATAATACGACGCCTGCGCATTGCATGCTGGGTAACTAAGGCTACAGACACACACACTCGGAATATGTAATACTTATTGCTTTTCCACAGTAACAAAGTTACGCGAACGCCCCCCGTTGTTACGTTTGTACGTACATTGCCCGTCTTGCTTTATCCTCACTTTTATCTGAAACGTTTGTACACTGATAAGTACTTAGTGGTATATGTACACAGAAAGGCGTGTTGGCGTTCTTGTAAAAATGTGAACTATTTATATATGATTTTAAATCAGATTAGAATAAGTGGACGAGTTTTAGTGTAACATTGGCCTACTGATGCCCAGGTTCATGTAAATCGGTGGAGCGGTTGTCGAGTTGCTAAACCGGGCAGGAGTTATGTATTTCATGTTATTCGTATAAGAAAATAAATGGCGTTATACGAAGGCATTTTGGAAAACAAATTACTAAAGAAACAAAATTAAGAATCCATAATATCACAGCGAAAGCAGCCTTAAAATTCCGTAATGAAGCCTGGGTGCTGAAGAAACGGGATGAACAAAGATTGGAAGCAGCACAAATGAAATGTTTAAGACATTTGCTAGGAATTACTAAGTTAGACAGGAGAGAAATCAATCCGCGAGGGAGAAACTTGGAGTGCAGAACATTGTTCTGGAAATAAAACAATACCAACGAGAGTGGCTACAGCACGTAGAGAGAATGGACACAGACAGGATACCCAAACAGGCACTGAAATGTAGGCCAAAAGGGAAGAGAAGCATAGGACGCCCAAGGAAAAGATGGAAGGACCAGCTTCATCTCGAGGGATAAAAACAGGCACTACGCCTAATACTTCACAGCTCATGATGATGATGATGATGATGATGATGATATTCCTACTGTGCATATTCTTGTAATTAATACAGCAACAAACTTATGTGCTTAATAAAGTACATTTAGAAAGGAATATAAAACTGCTACATGTTTCGGCACCGGGGCGCCATCATCAGGGAGTTACTATTCTGTTCTGTACGTTAGAAAGAGCTAGTCGCAGTCCAACCAACATCCAAGACGTTGCGGGCTTTCTGAGTCAGAGATGATGGACTTTGTACGAAATTTAATTCCGACGAAAACCTTTATGTTCTCGTGTACAATGAGAGGACAACGGGTAATTTTCAGTTACTGTACATGAACCCAAACACTTAGGTCAAGGGAACGCTGAGTAACTAAATTTAAACCAAAAATAAACAGATACTGTAACAGTTCGCCGTGATGTGACGGCAACATCTCCATCAGGGAAGATGTGCAGTGAAGTCTGTGCTGCGATCTGCAGGCGTCTGCAAGAGTGCATTCTGCGCGTTCAAGGACAGTTCCATATGCTGAAAAAAATTTGTTATCAGCAGGCCAAGGGGAAAGATAAGATGAAAAATAAACTAGTGGTGTCAAGTTAAGTAAAACGAGATAAACACAAGCTTTCAAAGATGTCATTTTACACGTTATTTTACGTGGGTGCGAAGTTTGATCTAATATGCTAATGCAATAATTTATTCGCAGAGGATATCCCAGAGCAAAATACGTGAATAATATTTTGGTTAAAGAAAGTTGAGCGTGATTTGTAGTTGGAAGGCTGTGGGTTCAAACCCGAAGACAAGCTATCCGTACTGACTTTCTCATGTTTCCATTCGTTTGCTCGAAACAATACTCCACATGGTAACTTATGTTAGGTCATAGCCGTTTCGTTTCACATCCCTTCTAGTTCACTAACCTCTTAAAGCCTAGCGGTAACTTTACGTACCACCAGGTTTAACATTAAAAAATTCTACGTGGTGCCCACATTGCGTTTATGTGTTTTGTACGGATCTCAGAACAAACAGCAACTTTTGCCTTATAAAACATTAAGAGATTGGTTTTTATAACCGAAGTGGAGAGTGTTTACAGCGCGGTACGCACTGAGTCCTTATGTAAAACAGATACGCTTCGTCTTTAAAGGGTTAAATCCTGACCATGGAATCATTCGACTGTACATAATGTGGACTACTGACAGCATCGATAAATAAACATAAATAAGCCGATAAGAAAGGTGAATCATTGGGGAACTGAGACTGGTGCATGCATGATTTCAGGCCTCTGCCGCGATTTGTATGAGATCTGCCCCCACCGGGGATGTTATTACTCAGCGTCGAGTGGTAGTTATGTACCGACGTGTCGGGACAACCTGTCGGTCCGATCTTCAAGGGCCAACAAGACCAAGAAGAAGAAGAATACCTTCTTCTTCTTGGTCTTCTTGACCCTGTGGCTACAATTTATGCTACATGTAATGTTATTTTTCATGATAAACATTTTGTACTTTTAAATTAACACTTTCCGCAGTGTGTGTGCTGTGCCCAATATAGCTGTTTTATGCAGTTCCTTGATATCGTGCTTTTCCGGTACGCTGCTGAAGTATTTTCTGAAGGATTTTGGAATGGTTCCAGTTGCTCCTATTATAACTGGCGTAACCTTTGTTTTTACATTCCACATGCGCTGTATTTCTGTTGTAAGGTCTTTATATTTTAGAATCTGCTCGGCTTCTTTCTTTATCACATTTCTGTCTCCCGGGATTGGTACGTCAATTAGCATACATGTTCCTTTTTCATTATCACGGATTATGATGTCCGGTTTACTGTTAGGGATGGTTCTGTTGGTTTGCACTTGCTGATTCCATAATATGGTTGCCTTACCTTCATCGCTTGTTTCTAACAATTTTGGCACATTCTCGTATCACTGCTCGTTGTCTGATTTTACACCTGTTTCCTTACACATGTCACAGTGCAGTTGAGCCACACTCTGTCATGCCCTTTACGTATTGTTCTGTTGCCAGCACTGGACACGCTGATATAACGCGTTCTACTCTCTCGTCAAATTGTTTACACAGTCTGCATTTGCTATCTGTTTCTGTGCGTAACATTTTTTTTGCATGATGCTTTGTTCGTAACACCTGATCTTGTGCTGCTGTTATTCCAGTTTCAGTTTCTCCTTTTACGGCTCCCCTCCACAGCCATAGGAATGTCTCCTTCGCTAATAAGCTGTCTATGTGTGCTTCGAACATACTGGCCACGCGTTACTTTGCTTTCCAATGTTTTCTTTAAGGACTGTCCCAATCTTGCTTTTTGTATGCTGAATATCTTCCTTTTTTGTTTCGCTGTTTTAATTAGTTTGCTTTAATTTTTCTGCGGCCTTTGTTGCTGTTTTAATTTTTGAATTCGTATTTGGTTTATCTCTCTCATGGCTTTTAACAGTATTTACACAAACCACTCCTCTTTATATTTTGTGTTCAGATATTCTGCAATATTGGTAATGTGTGCTCTGTATGTCACTTCAATTTGTAAGAGGCCTCTCATTCTTTCTCTCCTTTTTGAATACAGCCCATCTATATCAGGTTTTGGGCGATGCGTTTTATAAAAGGTAAAGCAGTCCCATTACAGGCCTGGGCAGGCCTTGAGGGTTCCAGGAGGTTGAGGCTCCCAGATTTCTAGACAACCGGCACATGAAGGTGGTAAGGTTGTCAGCCATACGCACCGGCCACCTTTACCCCCCAGAAAATATTCCTGGTACTCATTTCTGTTAGAGGCTGAGTCGACCCCAGGGCCACAGTGCGGCCGACAATGAAAAAATCCAGTGGCACCATCGGGAATCGAACCCGCGACCTGCCGGTTTGTAGCGCAGTGCCTCAACCAACTGCGCCACCGCGGCGGCCCCCGTTGCGTTTTATACATTGTAATATGTTGGTAGTTGTCCTTTACATTTTCTTTATTTTCTCTAATCTCAAATTTATGGTAACAAAATTCTGTCTCAATACTGCGACGGCCAATGCTCCAAATGCTGTAATTTTATTCTTGACATTCAACTCTGATTTCAGTGTCATGATTGGTCTCGTGGTGCATTCCTTCTTCACCCTTTCTTTCATCTGTTGATGTTGTGTGCCTTCAACCCCCCCCCCCTCACTTCCTACGTACTTTTGTGTTTTGTGCCTGTTCAGGCTCTTTTATTTATCTGTTGTTGTCAGGTATTCAAGTTTGCGAGTGAACTAAATATTCATGCTCGAGTACAATCTCTGCACACTTGTCAGGTCCGAATTCCATATGGATATCGTCACTGAACGTTCTAGGTACAGTCGAACTCGGTTATAACGTCATTAAAGGGGCTGAGTACTGTGTGTCGTTATAACCGAGCAGAGTACTGTTATGGTTTACAGTGAGGAATTAATTTGTACCTCAGAATATCTGACGCTATAGGCGAGGTGTCTTATAAACCGATGTCACTCTAACCGGGTTCAACTCTATTTGCCTCTGTTTTTGGAGTTCTTCCTCTGTTTTACCCATCAGCGTCAAGTATTATTATTATTATTATTATTATTATTATTATTATTACATCATCCTCTTTATGCAGGGTATTCACACTTATGTACCTGAAACAAACGACGTTTCTAGGGCACACAGTGTCGCAGCTATCCCGCACGTACTGTTAATGGTGCATATAGCGCTGTCTGCAATATTAAACCCTTTTGTGCTTCTACATTAGCACTTCCCGCAGTGTGTGTGCTGTGCCCAGTATAGCTGTTTTCTGCAGTTCCTTGATATCGTGCTTTCCCGGTGCGCTGCCCAAGTATTTTCTGAAGGATTTTGAAATGGTTCCAGTTGCTCCTATTATTACTGGCGTCACCTCTGTTTTTACATTCCACATGCGCTGTATTTCTGTTGTAAGGTCTTTATATTTTAGAATCTTCTCGGCTTCTTTCTTTATCACATTTCTGTCTCCCGGGATTGGTACATCAATTAGCATACATGTTCCTTTTTCATTATCCCGGATTATGATGTCCGGTTTATTGTTGGGGATGGTTCTGTCGGTTTGCAGCTGTTGATTGCGCAATACAGTTACCTTGCCCACTTTATGTATTTCTACTGATTTCAATACATTTTCATACCAGAGTTCACTGTCTAATTTTACCCCCAGTTCCTTACATATATTGAAGTGCATTTGAGCACACACTCTATCGTGTCGCTTGATGTATTGTTCTTTTGCCAATATTGGGCACGCTGACACAATGCGGTCTGCTGTCTCCTCAAATTGGTGACATAATTTGCATTTGCTGTCTGTTCCTGTTTGCAATATTTTTATTGCACGGTATTTTGTTCGTAGTACATGGTCCTGTGCTGCCACTGTTTCACTTTCAGTTTCTGCTTTCAGGTCTCCCTTCGACAGCCGGACGAACGTGTCTTCTTACTAACGAGCTGTTTAACAATGCTTATTATTATTATTATTATTATTGTCATTGTTACTATGTTTTCTACACAGGTGAATATTTAAATCTTCGGTAATTTGACGCCGTACCGTTTGGTACATGTATTGTTTTGGAGGAGCGCGTTGCCTTGGCTTTCAGCGTAGGCCGTCTTCAACCCTGAATATGTCGGCGACAGGTTCTTCCGAAACGTTTATGTTTATCTGCTAAACTCGACGGCGTCACACGCCAGAAGACCTTTAACTTCGCCTGTATCGCCACTGATGTTTCTCGTGTTATATACTGTATTTCCCACCTCACACGACGCTACAAATGCTAAGCCGCATCCTGTGATTAGCAAGGTAGTTGTGTGGATTGAATAGCTTACTTATGTAAAAATTCATCTTTCGGTGTTAAACCGAGTGGTGTTTTTGGGGGACTTTTTCAGGGGGGGGGGGAATGCGTCTTACGAGGCGGGAAGTATTGTGTGTCAGCATGACTGTCGAATATTTAATGTTTACTGAAGCTGTGTGTTTCACTGTCAGATCAAATCAACACCAACAGAGATCTCCGGGCGTGGGTGGAATTGGAGGTGGCGGTGGAGTTGGTGGTATTAGTAAATCCAAATCCCGCCAGGGTAAACTTGTACGACTGAATATTAACGCAAGAGAAAGACGAAGGATGCACGATCTAAACGACGCACTGGATGAACTGCGTAGCGTAATACCTTACGCACATTCGCCGTCGGTACGCAAACTTTCCAAGATCGCTACACTTCTTCTTGCCAAGAATTTCATCCTTATGCAAGCGAATGCACTGGAAGAGTTACGACGGCTCATCGCTTATCTGCAGCAGACGGTAGCAGCAGCAGGCTTAGCACCGGCCGGTGGATACGCAGAACTGGCAGGATTCCCGGCGACGCCGACAGCCACCAAACTACAACAGCAGACTCAGGTAGCAGCTGCAGCAACATCTGCTCAGAGGGGCTCCAGCGGTCCCGTAGTGGCCCCTGGGTCAGCTTCGACATCTTGAATAAGAAACAATATTTGTTTGCAATGTCAATAAAACCATGAGTTTATTAGAGACGTTTCGACCAGCAGTATACCAAATGATAGGGACGTAAATTAATAAAAACTGTTCTGAGGTTAGATCATTATACAGGATGTTTTTGAAGACTTTGTGTGACATAAGACTCTGATCTTCAGTGTTGTACTTCTGCAGGTGAGACAGGTCACACGTTAATCGACGTTCTAATGTCACTGACATGGACAGTGTTAGTGAAAATACTTTCAGCAATAAAATGACATGTTGCGAGTTGAATATAGAAAATAATACTTTTGTTTTTCTCACAGTTATTCAGCACCGGATGGATTTACGGGGAGCAGTTCACGTTTTAACACAAGCCTAAGAAGTCGCTGATAAATAGAAATTCATTTGGCAGACCTATAGCCTATAATACACGATTTCACTGTATTTTGAAGTTTTTTTTTGGGGGGGGGGGGCAGAGCAATGAAACGCCGCATAGGCATGACCTCTAGCTTACAATATACGATTTCACTCTATTTTGAAGTTTTCTTTTGCGGGGGGGGGGGGG